>JAYMTB010001384.1:0-10985 GCA_036897585.1 Francoa sonchifolia
ACCGTGTCAACAACCATACTCAATATAGTAAAGAGTTTGGAAACTATTCTTGAATAAATGATCGAATTTGCGAATCAATACGGATATTATACCTTTGGTTGGATCTTCAATTCCTATTAATTTCTTTTATCTTTTATTTGTTTATACTTTTAAATTTCAAAACCCCTTTTTATTTATTTAGTTTGTTTCAATAATCCATCCAATCCTTGTGGATTCGACCATGTTTGCCGTTACTACTATTTATAAAAGCATGAACTTTTATTTGTTGGATTCGACACCCATCACATATTTATTAGAGTAAGAATCCCCGATTTAGGTTGGGAAATAGAAGAGAATCGAACTTTGAGTTTCTCACTAGCGAACACTGTGAACAATAGTTAAATGCGGGGGAATGTTAGATACACATATTTATTAGAGTAAGAAATCACCAATTTACGTTGCGGAATAGCAGAAGAATTCATGCTCGTTTGCGCCGTTTAGCGATACTGTAGTAAAAGATTGGGGACTATCATAGTGGAACTTAAGGAACTGATATCGAACTTTGAGTTTCTCACTGGCGAATAGTGTGAACAATAATTAAATGCGGGAGAGTGTTAGATACTCATATTTATTAGAGTAAGAATCACTCATTTATGTTGCAGAATAGCATAATAATTCATGCTCGTTTTCGCCGTTCAGCGATACAGTAGTAAAGGATTGGGGATATCACGGTGGAACTTAAAGAACTGATATCGAACTTTGAGTTTCCCACTGGCAAACAGTGTGAACAATAGTTAATTGCGGGGAAGTGTTAGATATATATATTTATTAGAGTAAGAAATCATCAATTTATGTCAGGAAATATATTATCTTTTATATATTACTATTGGTCGAACAAGTGATATCACGATAATAAATTTATATGTTTAATTCCAGTATTATTTTTTAAAAATTTATGATAGATTGATAACTTTACAAATGCGACAAAAAAAGAGTTCGTTAGTGAATATTACAAATACGACAAATTAATAGTTCGTTAATAAATTTTAAAAATCTGACTAGACAAGAGTTCGTTATTCAATTATAATTTCAAAATACCGTAATATTTTAAAATACCATTATAACATTCAAATTTGATGTAGTACGAGTAAAATTATTATCATCATCATAACACCGTCAAACATTTCTCAAAAGAAAATGAAACCAATACCAGAATAAAAAGGAAATAAATTTTCCATTTTACGAGTATAAATCCATTTTTGTAGAAATAAATCTCAAAATAATTAAAAAAAAAAAATCCTTACCCCAAACTCAATAAATTTAACAATTTCAACATATTAAATTTGTCATCATTAATTTTTTTTTTTGTTGAAAAAATCACATTATTGATTAATTATTTGTTTGTTTTTGGTAAAAAATTGGCCAATAAAAGATAGTTTTGCAACAATTTCAACACATTAAATTTGTCATCATTAGTTTTTTTTTGTTGAAAAAATTACATTATTGATTAATTATTTGTTTTTTAGGTAAAAAATTAGCCAATAAAGGAAACTCATTTTCATACCGGTATACGTGTCACTTATTTATTGGTTTTTTAATGTGAAACTATATTTTTACCTTCATTCAAAGCATATCTCCGCCGTACATGCAAAAACGGAAACATTTTTTTCCTTTTGTAAAGGTGGCGACGAGAGCGAACTAGAAAGGAAAATAAATGGCCAAATGACACTATAAAACCATGACTACCTACCCCAAATTCAACCAAAAACCCTAATTTCAATGAGATTGAGATTACAATAGATTAGCTTATCTTAGCTTTAGATTTCCATGGCCATGGAGCAAGAAATCACCGATTTACGTTGGGAAACAGCGGAGGAATTTATGCTCGTTTGCGCCATTCAGCGATACAGTAGTAAAGGATGGGGGACTATCGCGGTGGAGCTCAAGGAACGAATATCGAAGTTTGAGTCTCTCACCGGCGAACAGTGTGAACAACAGTTTAAATGCATCGAAAAACGTTATATGAGTTTAAATGGAGGTCAATCAATGGACATTTCGTCTATTGAGAGAGATTTACGGAGGAAGCACATCGAGAAGCTTCGTGAGGAAGAAAAGCGTAGTATAGATAGGATCATGTAATTTTTTATTATGTTTTTAGAGATCTAAATTTCTTCATTTTGATTTCGTGTTTCGTTATCAGCGATTTTGATTTTAATTTTCATTTTTTTTTCAGGTTGTTAGAAAAGAAGGTTAAAAGATTGCAGGAAAAAGAGAGGATTCAGAGGATGAAAGATGAATCTGAACGGAAAAAGGCTTCGTCAAGGGAGTGTTAGATACACACATTTAGACACACATTCATTAGAGTAATAAATCACAGATTTACGTTAGGAAATAAGAGAGGAATTCATGCTCGTTTGTGTCGTTCAGTGATACAGTAGTAAATGATTGGGAACTATTGCGGTGGAACTTAAGGAACTGATATCGATCTTTAAGTTTCTCACTAGCGAACAATATGAATAATTGTTAAATGTACACACATTTATTAGAGTAAGAAATCACAAATTTACGTTAGAAAATAAGAGAGGAATTCATGCTCGTTTGTGTCGTTCAGCGATACAGTAGTAAAGGATTGAAGACTATTGTGGTGGAACTTAAGGAACTGATATCAAAATTTAAGTTTCTCACTAGCGAACACTATGAACAATTTTTAAATGTTGAGAAGTGTTAGATACACATATTTATTACAATAAGAAATCACTGATTTACGTTGCGGAATAACAGAAAAATTTATGCTCGTTTGCGTCGTTTAGCGATACAGTAGTAAATGATTGAGGACTATCGCGGTGGAACTTAAAGAAACTGATATCAAACTTTGAGTTTCTCATTAGCGAATAGTGTGAACAATAGTTAAATGCAGGGGAGTGTTAGATACTCATATTTATTAGAGTAAGAAATCACCGATTTACATTGCAGAATAGTAGAAGAATTCATGCTCGTTTGCGCCGTTCAACGATACTGTAGTAAAAGATTGTGGCTATCATGGTGGAACTTAAGGAAGTGATATCGAACTTTGAGTTTCTCACTGGCGAACAATGTGAACAATAGTTAATTGCGGGGGAGTGTTAGATACACATATTTATTAGAGTAAGAAATCATCGATTTACGTTGGGGAATAGCAGAGGAATTCATGCTCGTTTGCGCTGTTCAACGATACAGTAATAAAGGATTGGGGACTATCACTATGGAACTTAAGGAACTGATATCAAACTTTGAGTTTCTCATAGGCGAACAGTGTGTACAATAGTTAAATGTGGGGAGTGTTAGATACACATATTTATTACAGTAAAAATCATCGATTTGCGTTGCGGAATAGCAGAAGAATTTATGCTCGTTTGCGTCATTCAGCGATACAGTAGTAAATGATTGGAGACTATCACAATGGAACTCAAGGAACTGATATCGAACTTTGAGTTTCTCACAGGCGAACAGTGTGAACAATAGTTAAATGTGGGGAGTGTTAGATACACATATTTATTACAGTAAGAATCACCGATTTACGTTGCGGAATAGCAGAAGAATTTATGCTCGTTTGCGTCATTCAGTGATACAGTAGTAAATGATTGGGGACTATCACAATGGAATTTAAGGAAGTGATATCGAACTTTGAGTTTCTCACTGGCGAACAATGTGAATAATAGTTAAATGCGGGAAGTGTTAGATACATATATTTATTAGAGTAAGAAATCGCCGATTTACGTTGGGGAATAGTAGAGGAATTCATGCTCGTTTGTGCCGTTCAGCGGTACAGTAGCAAAGGATTGGGGACTATCGTTGTGGAACTTAAGGTACTGATATCGAACTTTGAGTTTCTCACATGCAAATAGTGTGAACAATAGTTATGTGCATCCAAAAGCGTTATATGAGTTTAAATGATGGTCAATCAATGGACATTTCATCCATTGTGAGATATTTACGGAGGAAGTGAATCGAGAAGCTTCGTGAGGAAGAAAACGATTGGATCATGTAATTTTCGATTATGTTTCTAGAAATCTAAATTTCTCGATTCTTATTTCGTGCTGCAATCTCGTCAATTTTTGTTTTGATTTTTATACAGATTGTTAGAAGAGAAGGTGAAAAGATTGTAGGGGGAAGAGAGGATTCAGAGGATGAAAGATGAATCTGAACGGAAAAAAGCTTCGCTGGAGGAATCAGAGGAAAATTAGTTACCAATGACATTTCCGATAAGAGAATGAACCAATTCTTTAATAATCGTAAAATGGTGTCACCGTCGAAGTTAATAATAGTGGCGGGGAGGAGCCGAAGTTTGTTTAATTTCCGGCCGTGAAACGAATGGCCGCCAAGAAATCTAAAGGCCTTAGCGAAGTTCATTTCGAGCATTTGGTCTAATCAACTCGATGTGGTGTTTGAGCCGCGACTTAGAATCTAGGTTATTATTGTTATTATGATTAAATGGCTTAAGTACATAATTTTCTTCCAAATTATTACCCTTGTAACAAAGTGTCTTCTAAACTATTATTTGTAACATTTTACCCCAAAATTTAGTGTTTGTAACAAAGTATCCCCTTGCCATTAAATCTGTTAAATTTTATGTTAAACTTTTTATTTTTCTTTTATTTTTTCTTCAGTAAATCCTTTCATGTTTTCCTTCTCTCTCTTCTTGTTCTTTTCATTTTTTATTTTCTCTCTTCTCCTTCATTGGGAAGAAGAAAGAAGATAGAAAAACGAAGAAGAAAAGAGAAAATAAAAGGAAAAATAAAAACAAAAAAATTAACAAAAAATCTAATAAATTTGATGACAGGGGATACTTTATTACAAAAACTAAATTTGAAAAGTAAAACGTTACAAATCATAGTATGATAACATTAGTATATTTTAGCTTTATTAAATTAACTCCAAACAATAGTTTTAAAATTATTTTAAAAAATCCAATGATCACTTGCCACATCGGTTTTTAAATAATGTTATAATTTTAGTCTAACAAGGCAAACTGTAAGGAACATATATTATCTTTTATATATTACTATTGGTCGAACAAGTGATATCACGATAATAAATTTATATGTTTAATCACAGTATCATTTTTTTAAAAATTACGATAGATTGATAACTTTACAAATGCGACAAAAAAAGAGTTTGTTAGTGAATATTACATATACGCAAAATAGTTAACAAATTTTAAAAATCTGACTAAACAAGAGTTGGTTATTCAATTATAATTTCAAAATACCATTATATTTTAAAATAGCATTATAACATTCAAATTTCATATAGTACGAGTAAAATTATTATCATCATCATAACACCGTCAAACATTTATAAAAAAAAATGAAACCAATACCCGAATAAAAAGGAAATAAAATTTTCATTTTACCAGTATAAATTCCTTTTTGTAGAAATAAATCTCAAAATAATTAAAAAAAAAAAAATCCTTTACCCCAAACTCTATTATTTTATACCATTGCAAAACAAAACATGTGACAATTTCAACACATTAAATTTGTCATCATTAATTTTTTTTTTTTTAATGAAAAAATCACATTATTGATTAATTATTTGTTTTTTTGGTAAAAAATTGGCCAATAAAAGATAGTTTTGCAACAATTTCAACACATTAAATTGTCATCATTAATTTTTTTTTTTTGAAAAAATTACATTATTGATTAATTATTTGTTTTTTTGGTAAAAAATTGGCCAATAAAAGAGACTCATTTTCATACCGGCATACGTATCACTTATTTATTGGATGTTTTCAATGTGAAACTACATTTTTACACTTCATTCAAAGCGTACCTTGGTGGTACATACAAAAATGAAACATTTTTTTCCTTTTGTAAAGGTGGCAACGATAGCGAAGTAGAAAGGAAAATAAATGGCCAAATGTCACTATAAAACCATGACTACCAACCCCCAAATTCAACCAAAAACCCTAATTTCAATGAGATTGAGATTACATTAGATTATCTTATCTTAGCTTTAGATTGCCATGGCCATGGAGCAAGAAATCACCGATTTACGTTGGGAAACAGCGGAGGAATTCATGCTCGTTTGCGCCATTCAGCGATACAGTAGTAAAGGATGGGGGACTATCGCAGTGGAGCTCAAGGAACGAATATCGAAGTTTGAGTCTCTCACCGGCGAACAGTGTGAAAAACAATTTAAATGCATCGAAAAACGTTATATGACTTTAAATGGCAGTCAATCAATGGACATTTCGTCCATTGAGAGAGATTTACGGAGGAAGCACATCGAGAACCTTCGTGAGAAAGAAAACCATAGTAAAGAGAGAATCAAGTAATTTTTTATTATGTTTTTAGAGATCTAAATTTCTCCATTCTGATTTCGTGTTTCGATCTCAGTAATTTTGATTTTGATTTTGATTTTTTTTTCAGGTTGTTAGAAGATAAGGTGAAAAGATTGCAGGAAAAAGAGAGGATTCAAAAGATGAAAGACGAATCTGAACGGAAAAAGGCTTCGTCAGGGGAGTGTTAGATACACACATTTATTAGAGTAAGAAATCACATACACACATTTATTAGAGTAAGAAATCACAGATTTACGTTAGGAAATAAGAGAGGAATTCATACTCGTTTGTGTCGTTTAGCGATACAGTAGTAAATGATTGGGGACTATTGCGGTGGAACTTAAGGAACTGATATCGAACTTTAAGTTTCTCACTGGCGAACAGTATAAACAATTGTTAAATGTACACACATTTATTAGAGTAAGAAATTACAAATTTACGTTAGGAAATAAGAGAGGAATTCATGCTCATTTGTGTCGTTCAGCGATACAGTAGTAAAGGATTGGGGACTATTGCGGTGGAACTTAAGGAACTGATATTGAACTTTAAGTTTCTCATTGGCGAACAGTGGGGAAGTGTTAGATACACATATTTATTAAAATATGAAATCACTGATTTACGTTGCGGAATAGCAGAAGAATTTATGCTCGTTTGCGCCGTTTAGGGATACAGTAGTAAACGATTGAGGACTATTGCGGTGGAACTTAAAGAAACTGATATCAAACTTTGAGTTTCTCATTGGCGAATAGTTTGAACAATAGTTAAATGCGGGAGAATGTTAGATACTCATATTTATTAGAGTAAGAAATCACCGATTTACGTTGCAGAATAGCAGAATAATTCATACTCGTTTGCGCCGTTCAACGATACAGTAGTAAAGGATTGGGGCTATCACGGTGGAACTTAAGGAACTGATATCGAACTTTGAGTTTCTCACTTGCGAACAGTGTGAACAATAGTTAATTGCGGAGGAGTGTTAGATACACATATTTATTAGAATAAGAAATCATCGATTTACGTTGGAAAATATCTGTTAGGTATATAGTTGATATGCCCAAGATCCAATTTATCATGTAATAATTTGAACACAATATCATAAAATTTTATACAATTGGGTTATAATTCTAACTCAATATCTTTATTTAATTTTATTTTCATAAAATTGGGTTATAATTCTAACTCAATATCATATTTTATAAAAAAAATTATAACCCAATTTTCATAAAAATTAAAATGAAACAGAATGAAAAAAAAATTTATAATTGCCAAATTTTCATAAAGGGGGTTATAATTTGAGTTAAAAAAAAATTCATTTTGATGAAAAAAAATTAAATTAAAAAAACTTTAATTTTTTAATCCAATATCTTTATTTTCATAAAAATAAAAATAAAAACTAAAGTTATAATCCAATATTTTTAATTTATGAAAAAAATTATAACTCAATTTTCATAAAAATAAAAATAAAAATAAAATTATTAAATTTTCATAAAATATTGAATTAAAAAAAATTCAGAAAATGAAAAAATAATTTAACAAATTACACTTGAGTTACAAATTTGGGTAAAATTTAATTAGGTTAAAAAATATGGTCAAATTCAAATTATCCCAAAGTCAATCAAATGAAAGTTTTGACGGAATTTGACGGAGGTACTAATTGAATACAATTTTGAAGTTTAGGACTGAAATTGACAAAAAAAATAATTCTAATACCTAATTGAATATGATATATAAGTTTGGGTACCAAATATGTAAATAAGCCATAAATTTATATATTTACTCCGAGTATCATTTTCTTAAATTACGTTGATTGATAATTTTACAAATGCGACAAAAAAGAAGTTCGTTAATGAATATTACAAATACGACTGGTTAATAAATTTTACAAATCCGACAAAACAAGACAAGAGTTTGTTATTCAATTATAATTTCAAAATACCGTTATATTTTAAAATACCGTTATAACATTCAAATTTCATATAGCACAGATAAAATTATTATCAACATCATCATCATCATCATTATCAACATCATCAAACATTATCCCCGAATAAAAAGGAAATAAATTTTCCATTTTACCAATATAAATCCCTTTTTGTAGAAATAAATCTCAAAATAATTTCACACATTAAATTTTGTTTTTTTTAAAAAAATAACATTTTTGATTAATTATTTGTTTTTTTGGTAAAAAATTGGCTAAAAAAAGACCCATTTTCATACAACCGGTGTATACATTGTTGATATACGTGTCACTTATTTATTAGCTGTTTTCAATATAAAATTACATTTTTATCATTCCTTTGAAACAGTTGTGTACACAAATGGTGTATACAAAAATCTCTCCCAATAAAAGGAAACAAATTTTTTGTTTTTGCAAAGGTGGCGACGGGAGCGAAGGAGAAAGGGAAAATAAATGTCCAAATGGCACTATAAAACCATGTCTACCAACCCCCCAAAATTCAACCCAAAACCCTAATTTCAATGCTGGGATTGAGATTATATTAGATTAGCTTATCTCAGCTTTAGATTGCCATGGCTATGGAGCAAGAAATCACCCATTTACGTTGGGAAACAGCGGAGGAATTCATGCTCGTTTGCGCCGTTCAGCGATACGGTAGTAAAGGATGGGGGACTGTCGCGGCGGAGCTCAAGAAACGGATATCGAACTTTGAGTCTCTCACCGGCGAACAGTGCGAGCAACGGTTTACATGCATCGAGAAGCGTTATATGAGTTTAAACGGCGGTCAGTCAATGGACATTTCGTCCATCGAGAGAGATTTACGGAGGAAGCACATCGAAAAGCTTCGCGAGGAAGAAAAGCGTAGTATAGATCGGATCATGTAATTTTCTATTCTCTTTTCGGAGATCTAAATTTCTCCATTCCATCTCGATTTTGATTTTGATTTTTTTACAGGTTGCTGGAAGAGAGAATTCGGAGGATGAAAGACGAATCTGAACGGAAAAAGGCTTCGCGGGAGGAAACCGGAGGGAATTTATTTACCGGCGACATTTCCGATGAGAGAGAGAAGTCAAACTTACCGATTCGAAAAGGTGAAAATCAGCCAAACGTCGTCGTTTCAATGGAGGTTTTAAAGCAAGAAACGGTCGAGAAAGTGTCGAACGATTCGGGTCGGGTTCAATCCGTTATTAACCCGGAACCGAAGTTTGATGAATCGCCGGCCGCCGGACGGATGGCCGCCGAGAAATCTAAGGCCTTGGCAAAGTTCATTTCGAGCATTCGGTCTAATAGTCTCGGCATAGTGTTTGAGCGGCGGCTTAGAATTCAGGTAGTACACTACTAATAATAAAAAAATTGTTAGATAATGAGTTCAATATATATATATATACACACGGTTGCTTTATAAATATATAATTATTTTTTTTTAGGATTCCGCGAATTTCAGGAACTTGATAAGGCAGCATATGAGTCTGGAAATAGTCGAGGCCAAGATTTCGGGAGGGATGTACGTAAGGGAAGAAGAATTCTTCCGCGACCTCCTCCTCGTGTTCACTAATGCTTTGATGTTTTTCTCTGCGAAAACTCAAGTGCATGGTATAGCTAAGCAGCTTCGCGGTCTAGTTTATAAGGAATTGTCGAAGAAGCCATCAGTTTCGAGACGAAATGGGGATGCAGTAGGTAATCACAAGGCGAATACTCGAAGGACTTCGAGGACAAGGATTAAGGTTGAAGAAGTGAAGCATGAATATGGTGCTAATGAACTTAGCTCGCATGATGGGGTGGAGGCTAAGATTGAGGGTAAAGACAATGGTTTAAGCAAGCGAGTGAGAAGGAAAAAGAAGCAGAATGATTATGTTAGTTATGTTGATTATGTTTTTACCGATAGTGATAGCGAGGGGAAAGGGAGGAGGAGGTCTAGTAGAAGAGGGGTAGGGCGACCACGAAAGGAGTCTTGAGCTCGTGGAACGGGTAGAACGAGCGATGTTAGTGAGTCAGAGAAAGAGGACGAGGACGAGGAGGTGAAGGTGGGAAGTTCGAGGAGGCCAACGAGATTATGTTCGACTAGGTGATGGAGATGAATGTTTTGTAATGTGTTACCATGCAAAAGTTGATGAACCTTCTTTGACTTGGAGGCTTGTTGATAAATGATATATTTTAGGCCATGAGACTCATTTTGACCACTAAAGTATAATGTCAAAATTAACTTAAAATCATCACTTTCGAGTTTTAATGATATATTCATAGCGTAATTTGACAATTTTTTGTCCAAAAAGATAATCGGAATACAATCTTGTCCAACCAAACAACACTAACCCATTTCTCATCAGAATACTATCTTGTACGGTCTGCTGAATCCGGTGGCGATGGAAAAAATCAATCAAGCTCCACTCGAATGTAATGATGTTTTTGGCTATCTGCAAATGAGTATGTGAAGTAAGTTTGATGTTCTTATTTCATAGCTAAACCAACACGAAGTGATGTGCTGATTCTTCGTCTTTGTTTGATTTGCAGGATGTTATCATTCTTTACATAAACATCAATCGAGTTAAACTAAAGCTGTAATCCTTCATTAGTCAATAAAATCAATTATTCATACAACTGGCTAGTCTTGAAAGTACATTAGGAGGAAATGATACAAGTATATCAGTGGGTTAAACTTTATCACCATCTGAACCTTCAACTTCTCTACCTTCTTCTCCCATCTCATCGGAGATTCGTTTCCTCCAT
>JAYMTB010001385.1:0-10981 GCA_036897585.1 Francoa sonchifolia
CAAAATGTGTTCAAATTATTACAAGATAAATTGGATCTTGGGCATATCAACTATATCCCTAACAGTACAAGTTTTGGGTGTAGAAATAGTTGGAGCACAAGATGGAACTGGAATTTTTGTTCGCGATGGATTGTAGGATGAGTTTATCGTAGAAGAATCGTAAAATTAAGGTAAAGAGAATTTTTTATGAACAACTTTTAAATATGCTTTCTGTTATTGCAATGAATGAAGAAAATACAAGGTATTTCCGTTATTTGCTAAGATTAGAATAAATGTTGTGGATACATTTTATGGAGGAAGATTTGAGACTATTGATAGAGGAATATGAAATGGGTGGAGCTAATGAATTATCAATAAAGGGATTAGAACGGACCAAAATTAAAAGTGACGAAGAAACAATAAGAGTTGTATTATATGTTTTGAAGAATTTGATACACACGTTTTTCATAATGCTTGGGACTAAGTCATTATTGTCCTATATGTCGTTTGGGATGCCCGTTTAATTATTATTTTGGTGTCCATTAGTATTAGAATTACTGGTTTTGTTTTATGTAATTATTTCCTCTTTTATTATATTTATGTTATAAACCTATCGTTAGACTCATTTTAAAGTGCTTCAAAAAAGCCATTTTAGTTTTAAGTAAATAAATTAAACAAATTAACTAGTAATATTGAAATAAGCAACAAAAGTTAAATTTTGTTAAAAATATTTAAATGCTTACTAGGAGAAAATAAAAATTAAAAAGTTAAAAAAGAATATTTATAAAGACAAAATTAGAAAAAAACTAATTTTAGAAATAGTTTCTACTCAAAAACTGCAAAATAACACTCCTGAACACCTATAAAAGTGTTTTTATAAAAATTAAAAAAAAAATGTAACTAAGTAGAAAAACGCTCTCAAAAAGACCTTTATTAATTAAGATCAATGTACTACATTTTTATTATTATGAATACAATTTAGATACTATAATAGGGATTTGATAGAAAAATTTGAATGATAAAAATGTCTTGTTTACTTATCTTTCATGTTTCTTTTACATGGCAAATATTTTTTTTTAAATGGTTGGACCTTATAATTGTCCAATTTTTATTTTTATGTAATAAGTCCCTTAGCATAGCTAAATACTATATTAATTTATTTTCCTATGATTACATTTATATAAATATTTATTATTATTATGTTTTGATATATAAAATCAGAGGTCAAATGTAGTATATAATTTTTCTATATATAAATGATACACCTATAAGAAACTTATAAATTAATTAAAATTTGAAACTATAGAAAAACATTCTCTATTTTATTTTTATTTTTCAAAACTTTATCTTGATATAGTTCAAAATTATCAATAAACTAAATCTGTGTCCAGTGATAAAAATTTGGACTTGGATGCAGAACCCGTATGAGAAGGTTAAAAAACTCAACAGTTATCATAAGTTAGTGTTGTTTGCCTCTGGATATAATAAAAACCATATCATAGCTACCACAAAAAGGTCTCTTTTTTTTGTCTCTTAACATAATGTAAACTATATCAAGGTACCACAAGCAAGTTCAAACTAAAACATGTCACATTTTGATGCCAATACAATTAGACGAATTTGATATAACATTTCTTACGGATTATGCTATTAATGCCAAGATTTGTTGAGCATTTAATCTACCTTTTTTGAAATTATATCGTAGGTCGTAGAAGATGGAAAAAAGTCATAAAATATAGCCCGGATGCAAGCAAATTGAAGGCGAGTCGAAAGTCGCAAGAGAAAAAAAGACTATGAAGCAAACTCCCAAGAGGGAGGTGCCGCGGCGCCATCGAGAAGTCTAGCCGAGTACCCGTGACCACGGCACCTTAGCGGCAAGGAAGAGGCGCCGCGGTGCCATCGAGACAACCATGCACCCGAGAGCTCAGCGCCGCAGCACCAGGAAAGACGCGCCGCCAATGTTGTTTTCCGAACATCAATTATGGAAACTCGCAGATTTCAAAGGGAAAAAGAAATTAGGTTTTACCAATCTACGATTCGGCCTCAAACCCAATAGTTTGACCTAGAGCTTATTTAGAGATAATGTCTTTTATTCTTCTATCAAAACTTTGTGATTTCATAGTTCATGAATAACTAAACTTCTGTATTCCGACCAATGTTACTTGAAATATTTATTCATTAAATTTGTGAGATCTAATTAAAATCATTGTCTTGTATTTTTTACTATTTGTGTCAACTACGTTTGTGATTCGATTGAAAATTGTTATTCGATTAATCGTACATGTGGTCAGTGTTCAATTGATTAAGATAATATATTACTAGTTAGAGACTTCAAATCCGTAATTGTTTGAGGAATCTAATACCAACTAGTAAAGTAGTATAGATAAGTATAATAAATATTTTCAATCTATGCTATGTCGATATATAATCTAGTCTAAATAGACCGCGCGTGTGAGTTTGTTGGCTAGTATTGGGCTTCCTTCGGAATATTAATGTTGCTGATAGATTAAATCCTAAAAACTTCTCTAGAGTTATTTATTAGTACGAGAAATAGTCAATCGAACATCTCGTTCATTATCGAGAATTAGGAATAAGTTGGTAGGCCGTGTCAACAACTATACACAATATAGCAAAGAGTCTGAAATTTATTCTTGCATCAGTAATCAAATTTGCGAATCAATACGAATATTAGTTCTTGGTTTGATCTTTTAATTCTTATTCATTTTTTACCAATATATTTTGTTGTCTTCTCAAAACCCCATTTTTTTATTTTATTCCATTAATTCGAACTGAACCAATCCCTGTGAATTTGATCTTGCTTACTCATACTACTATTCCTAAAAATAGAAACTTTTATTTGTTTTGTTGGATTTAACGCCCGTCACATTTCAATATCTGATTAAGTCGAAAAAGAAGGTAACCAATTGTTTTACCACAAAAGTCTATAGGAAGACAGTGCATATAAACGATAATATAAATATTTACTGTCCTTAGCAACTCAAAGTCATAAGGTAATTAAGAAAACACGCTAGGCACATCAAACACTAATTACTTCATGAGTCACTAGTTCGGGTTTAATAACTGTACCTAACACACTCGCATAGAGAGGAACGGCATATAAACAGAAGATTCCTTTTCTCCTTCAGATTTCTTTTCTCGGAACTGTACTTTCACCTCTTCCACTCTGCTTGGATCTTGTCTGAAACTGACAAGAATAATGGTTAAAGTTAGTGGAAAGGTGTTCGATGGAATTCAAATCCAGCAGAATTATAACATTTACAGATATAATGAAAAATCCAGATTAAGTTCTCACTGGCACCATCTCTAGAAGCTGAAAGAGATCTGTCAGTTCTTATCACACCTTTGGCATCTGATTGCACCAGTCTCTGTGCTCGAGGTGAAGGGGAACTTAATTTGCTATTTGTAGAAGATGGCAGAGAATATCGTCTGGTGGTACCATTTGTCTCAGCTCCGTCATTGGCCAATCGTGGGGAGCCTTGTCCTCTCAGCTTGGCCTTTGCAGATTTAGTTGGTGCCATATAGCTAGGCACTCTTGGTGTATTGTGTGATCCATTTTCTTGAAGATCAATTTTTGCAGGTAAAGAAGCTCGTCTCTGACTGCTTTTTTGGCTTCCATTGCTGATTAGATCATCCTTAGAGTTAAGCTCCTTGTTCATCCCTGGTACATTTTCAAATTTCTCGGTGTTTTCCATAGGTTGTAAGTCAACTGCAGTATCATCATGAGTTTCCTCGACTACATTATCAGCAGCAGGAAGTTTAGTACTTGTTTCAAGATCTGATTGTTCTGACACTGATACGATCACATCTTTCATCTTTTCAGCAGAATCACTATTGCCCTGCTCTGGAACATCTGGAGCTGTAGAAATTGATGACCTCCTCAGACTGAGGTTTGGTTTTTCATTATCAATGTCTAATTGAACAGGAACCTCCTTCCTGGGACTAGAAAGTTTTCTCAGATTGCGTTTAACCTTCTCAATTTCTTTTTGAGGATGTTCCTGGACTGGATCCACCACTGGCTGGCTGGAAACTTTCTTCAGATTGCGTTTGGAGTTTCCAATATCTGAATTGGAATTACCTGAGCCATTTTCAGTGCTTGGCTTGGAAATTTTTCTAACACTTCGTTTTTGTTTGCCTTTTTCAGCTACAACTTTTTTAATGCTGCCATCCTTTGTCTTAAACTTTGATTGAGGATCCATCTTTGGTTGAGAAATGGGTTCCCAAAAGTGTGAATTTGTCCAACGTTCAAGCCACTCACCGGCTGAGTTAGGGTCCCCAGGACCATACTGTAGGCACAGAGGCATTGCATGGGTTGATGAAGCCAGAAGCTGAAAATCAAGTAAATGTATAACGCAGCAGGTCAGCTTGGACCAGCAAAAATCATATTTTCAATTATTTTAACTGTGTAGCTGGTTTTACTCAAGTACTTATTCAATTGTACTTTATATTTGGTCGCAGGGACAGAACTAGTTTTTATAGGATATTCTCAAACTTTTATACAATCCAATGATTGTATACTGTGTTACATATTTCGAAAAAAATGCCCCAAAATAATGCACGCAAACAGCATAACTGGATCGATGTGGCCAAAATATGCAACCATGCACAAACATTCTGAAGCTACAAAGATAGTTACTAAATCATTAGCACAACATAAAAAACCCTCTCTCGTTATGCAATGTTATTCCATTCAAAATAATCCTAATATTTAAACTGCTGAAAAATTCAGTGTGAATGGAACCAATTTTAAGGCATTATGAATTCTTTACTTCATTTTCCCAGGTAGTGTATCAAATTTCATGTCAATAAGCTAATGCATAAGCATACATCACCTTGTGAGCATAAGCATTTTTCTTCAGCTTCTTCGTCAAACTAGTTAATCCAGGAGAATTAGAACCTTTAAGTCCCTATTGAAAAGAAATAATTTAGATACTCAAACATAATATAAGAAAGCGAAAAGATATGCTCGATAAAAAAAAACATTCAAGTAATCAGCTAGTTAAATGATTCGACAAACATGTTTTTGGGAGATCCAATATGACATATTAAAAGTCGTAATAAAAGTTTCAACATAATCTTGGGTTCATGTTTATATGGTTTTATGACATTCCACAGGAGTCTCATGCGCTGGACTGCAATTAATCAATCATTCAGGTGTTAATAATAAGCATATATGTACGTACATTCCAATACAATGAAAGTCGAATCCAAAATATTTTGCAAGAGAAAAAGGAAACCTCCAATCAGAAAGCATGAGAAGGCAAAATATGTACCATAACATTGTTTGATATGAATAATCACCTGTAATTTTCTCAGACTATGTACTTTATGCACTTCAATTCCAATATCAGAACTTCGAGTCTTTATACCACGAGCCAAAGCCTGAAACTTAACAATTCCCCATACACACCATAATGTTGCAACAGCTTGTCTTCTAACCAAGTGACCACGTATGAGTGCTTGCAGCCTTATGATGCCCTTAAGGGTTCTAAATGCTCTCCGAGCCTTCAAAGATATCATATCAAAATAATTAGTGGAACAAAAAAATATGGTAATAGATACTTTAAGAATATGTTAAGGGAAAATTGAATACAGGTTAATCAAATTAACTATACCTATAACATATGTCCTATGTTTGACTGGTCTGATTATACCCAACAAATTGTACAACAATATATGAAAAAATAAATGTTTTGGGACTATATGATGGAGATACTATATAGCATCATCGTAAGAGGCTAGAATTTTCCTTCTGCCAAACACAGATTATGCACTAAACAGGGCCACTCCATTCATGGACAAATGCACTAAAGAGTTAATCCAAGTGCTACTTCAAACCAGAATCATGCTGTAAGTTGACTCAAGCTAAAAACTGATGGATTAAAAGGACCACATAAAATTTGGACAGAAAGTGGGATTACCAAAAATAACCATAATTTCGTGATTAGTTTAAAGTTTAACTATATCTAACTGCCAACCAGAAAAGTAACTGACTGTTACAGCATGTGCATTACCAGATAACCTCTAAATGCAGCCTGGGTTAATGTGGCAGCTTTCACATGCTTGATTCTGTCAGGATCTTCTTGTGAACCCAGACTTGTGAATTTTTGTTGAGAATTGTCACCTTCTTTTGTAGAAGATAGAAAAACCCCATTGTCAGTTATGTTGGAAGCTACTCCCTGTCCCAAGCCCACTCCTGCTTCATTTCCAGCATTGGGTATGGGAATCGGCTGGAAAGGTAATTGAGGATCTACATTTGATGAGGGAACCTTGGAAGAAATCAGCACCACTTCTTTCTTGGCAGATTTCTTTGCGCAAGAATCAGAAGACAAATTAGAGTGTGCACATTTTAATTCCACAGAATTGAATACATAGTCCTTTAGTTCTTAATTTTCCTAGATAATAATACATATCATCCTAAAATTGAGAACAAAAAATATTTATAAACTATAAATTGATAAAATTCAGCTAGTTTAATTAAGTAAATGACCATAGTATATAATTTAACAGTTCATACCAACTAGAGTTCCAATATACACTAACTAGGTCATCAGAATACATGAACAGTTCCATATCAACTAAGATCAATTGTCTACAGCCAATATACATGCTATAGCCCCCGAAAAAAAAAAAAAAAAAAAAACATTAATGTCATTATCTAATTATAATTAGTTTCAGTTGACCAAAAAATTAGTAATGTGTGTAACAAAAGAAACTTTATGTATCAATAAGCATCTCACGGAATCTCTCTTACTTTGGACAGACTAGATTTTGATGATTTCTTCCCAAGAAGTAATGTCTTGATCCATTTTCCAGGTGTTCTCCCCATAGCAACAACACTAATTATGTAAGCCCCAGAACCAATGTATAGAAATCTGCATATTACACACAAATGAACATCAACACATAAACACCAGCATTAATTTGTCAACATCAATGAAACATACCAACTCAGTGTTTACAGACCCAATTCTAATTTATCAACATCAATGTACTATGTTATAATGCTCCGATCAGTAGCATCTGAACTTCCAATACAAAAACCATCACAACATAAAAAGAAGGCTCTTCTTAAGTGAAACCTAGCTTAATCTCTTATAAATACAAAATGAAGCCAAAACCGGATCTGCTGGAACAGAAACCTACCACATGGAAAACCTGAAACCCATAAAGTGATAAGAATGAACATCAACACACAACATCATTAATTTGTCAACGGCAATGAAATTACAGTGTTTACAGACCTAATTCTAGACCTAAACTTATACTGATCCAATCGAAAACATAAAAATTAGACTCGATTTCTCAAGTCAAAACTAGCTTAATCTCTTACAACTTCACAATGAAGGCGAAACCAGATTTGCAGGGAAATCAAAACACAAATCTCCAAACTACGAGCTGAATAGAAACCCTAGATCTACACAGTACCTGAAAACAGCAATACTCCGCAAAATCTAACTCAACCGTTCCTGATTAAAACGCAATCAATACAACAAAAACAGCGTAAATCTTCAAAGATGTACAGAAAATCTCAAAATCAGATAAAAACAAGTAGCGGAAAACACAAGAGTAAGATTAAAGCAAGCAAATGTACCATGAATGAAGACGAAGAAGCGACGGTGGAGGTTTGTGTGTTGGTATTTGGTGTACAGACAGCAGCTGGGGCTTGGAATGTAGGAATGGATAAAATTACAAAAGGGAAAGTTTAACGTTACGGCGCTGTAAACCCTTATTTATGGTTAACGATCATATCTGCCAAACACTGACGACGCAATAAATTTACCTCTTTATTAATAAATAAATAAATAAACAGGTAGGTATTTTCGTAATCCCTGATATTTAAGAAAATATTTAAATCCCTAGCTTTACCTTTAATTGTGAAATTTAAAATTAATTTGGAATTTTTTCTTTTAGTAGAGATTATAATAAAAACTACTTGCAAAAAGTGATGCTTTTTTTAATTATAAATAATTAAATATCTATTATAAGTTAGGTTGTTAGTCAAATTATTGGAAAGTAGAACTGTTCTTAAAATATTCAATTAAGTGTAGCAGAGGTGATTTAACAAATTCATAATTCATAAATTTCTTTTTTGGGAAAAGAGAGAATGTTATAACTGGGGCAAATGAAAAATATGCATTGTATTGAATTTCGCATTCTTGGCCAAATAGGCATACGGATATGAGAAAATAAAATTTCCTCAACATAAATATAATGTGAGAATGGGAGAAACACAATTTTATGATAAGTACAAATTTTTTGAAAAAATAAATTATAATTAGCTAAACCAATTTTTAGTGTCGAATAAATTTTGAATAATTTTTTTCCGTAATGATAGGATATGATAGTATGAGATATAAGATTAGATTTCATAAAGGGATAATAGTATTTGTGATTTCCGCTTGAGTATCATGAATTGACATTTAAATTTTTGTAAATTAATTTGAATTTGATATAGCTTCATATTCGAAATGCGCTTTGTTCTTAACTTAAAAACTAAATTATACAAGTGATTCTAGAATTAACTCAGTTATAACAAATAAAAAAATAAATTCTATAACAAGGTAGCCATTACTTACCACCGTGAATTTCAGTTCTGTTTGGTTACACTATAATTAGTAAACTTAACCGCGTCATATAACCAACTACTGAACTAATGAATTTATATAACCAAACAAGCCTTTTAAGAAAAAATCACACGACCTTCTCCATCAGCAATAACATAATTTTCTCGAATGCAGCTATGGCGGAAACTCACCGGAATTCTCAGAGACAGAACAAGTTTATTCATCGCAAGCATTTCCACTAAATCTCCCAACCGAAATCCAGATCTCGAAGCAGCAATCATCAAAGCAACAAGTCATGATCCATACGGCTACCATTTCCGATATACGCAGCGAGTTTCCGCTTGGATCCGTTCTTCGCCTCACAATCTCAAGCCTCTTTCATCAGCGCTCAGTATGCGTTTGAACAAGACGAAGAGCTGGATTGTGGCTTTGAAAGGATTGATGTTGATGCACGGAGTTTTATACTGTAAGATTCTTGATGTGAATCGATTCAATCGATTACCGTTCGATTTATCAAATTTCGAAGATCGTGAATCGAGAGATGGAAAAACCTGGCGATTTGAGGTATTTGTTCGATTTTATTTTGCGTTTTTAGATCGTAGATCTGAGTTGATTTGTGATGATTCGTATGAGCGATTTGATCGATTAATCGAAAAGGAGATTCGGAAATTGCAAAAGCTGCAAATATTGCTTGATTTACTCATTCAGGTAAAACCACAAACACTTGGTAGGCAAACTGTTGGTTTGATTCTTGAAGCTATGGGATGGATAATCATAGATATCTTACACGTTTATAGTAAAATCATCAAAGGAATTTCACTAATTCAAAGGAATGTAACTTCAATTACAAAATCTGAAGCAGAAATTGTGCTGAAAATTCTTCAAAAAGCGAATGAACAGAATGATGAATTGTCTCGATTTTTCGAACATTGTAAGTATATTGGTGCAATTAGTTCAGTAAATTGTCCAAAAATTAAGTATGTATCAGAAGGAGAATTCGAAAAGCTTGAGAAAATCATCAATGGAGATTCTGAGAAGAAAGATTCAGGTATGATTATTCAATATAAGGTTCCGCCAAGGGTTTTGAAGACCATGGTTTCAGAGAAATGGGAAGTGTTTGATGAAATTCTTCTGTGAATTTGCAAAGTTTTAGAACCTTACAGTAAATTATATTTTAGGCCAAATTGATTATGCGGACGGAATTTTAAATTTCGGAAGTAATTTTTGAAAAGGAGAATCACTCTCCCTTAATCAAATGAGCCCAAATAGCCTTTAACTAATTTAAGTATCTAATTAAATTTATTTTTTATTTTTAGATAATTTTGGATTACATAAATTGAAGTAGTCCTTTAATTAAATTCCCGCATATGAATATGCGTATCATATTTTATCACTTAAATATGTTGTCCATGTAATCAGTTAAATATGTCCGCAATGTAATTATTAGTGAATAATATATGATTGATGATATGTTAATTTTAATAGCATTAAATTTTATTTTGATGAGATGACTTAATAATGAAATGAAATATTATTTAAATACATGATAAACATTTTTCTAAAAATGTATAAAAAAAAATTGATGGCATATCCTACGTTATGTGTCTAAAAATTCTAAAACTTGGTGGGCATCACATTTTATTTAGTGTGGTCCACTATGAAGAAAATATGGATTTAGCAAAATCATGCAATTAGTATGTCTGTTTAATTCAAAGTCATTACTTTATCTTAATCTCCAATTCATTTACATCTATATAAAAAAATAATATTAAAAGAGAAATTAAATAAATCATTTTGATTGGTATATAATAGCAAGTCAAACATTTTCAAATTTAAATTAACTTATTAGTGCTCGAATTTGGACTTGACCAAAATTACAAATAATTTTTTAAGGATTAACGAACTTAAGTTCAAAAGGAAGGTCCACATCTTTGCTCAAACCAAGTCCAAATGTTACACAAATATTTATGGAACCAAATCTATACTTTTAATTATCTTTTTAAATAAATGGAAAAAATTATAATACCACAAGAAATGGAAAAAAATATAAAAGATCAAATTATAAAAATTTTCATTTTTTTCCCTTTCCATAATGTACATGTACATATAAACACAAACACAAAATATCTTGTAATCTCCAAATGCCCATTTGGTTAATCATCATCATCACAATTTCCATCTCCCTTCTCAATCCCACCAAACCAACCTCCCTCCCGGTCCCATCACTGTTCCGATCATCGGCAACATTATATGGCTCAAAAATATCCTACTCCGAACTCGGACCCTCTCTCCGTCGCCTCAACGCCAGATACGGCTCTATCGTCACTCTCCGCATCGGCTCCCGCCCTTCCATCTTCATTGCCGACCGACCAATCGCTCACAAAACCCTAATCCAAAACGGCGCCGTTTTTGCTGAT
>JAYMTB010001386.1:0-10980 GCA_036897585.1 Francoa sonchifolia
TGCATGCATTATTCAGTTTCTGCTGAGGTCTTTGACCTTTGTTGAAATAAATGCTTTGAACTACTATATACTATATACTACATATACATATATAATATCATTGTCTCTTGAAGTCATTCTGTTTTTAGAATGGGCGTTGAAGGAGCTAAATTCATGTCGGGATGTATGCTTCCCCCGTAATTAGGAATCAAGGGTTAGTTCGGTTGCATGCCACTTATCTAATCGATTGTCTCTTAATTCTGTTCGTCTTGTTCAGGCTGGAAGCAGAAGTAATATCCTTGGAAGGCAGTCTTTCGTCATGGGTAAAAGTAGAGATATACTTAGGGATGGGGAAGAAGTTTCTGATCTGGTTGAAGAAAAGATTCAGAGACTATCTGCTGGAGGGGAAGGGTGGGACCAAAAAATGAAAAGGAAGCGTACCGCTGGCACAAATATTAACAGACCTGTGGATAGTGATGGAGAGATAAAGCGAGTTATTCACCATAAGCCTAAGAATAAACCTGTTCAATTTTGTGATTCCCAAGGTTTCAGGTAATTTTTGTTTGTCATTGGCTGCAACACAAAATGGTTTAATAATTATTCTGTTTTTAACCCCCATTTCTTGTCTTGTCTTGCCTTGTTCTGTTTTTCTTTTTCTTTTTTCAATGTGAACACGCCTTACACGTTGAGACCTTGTATCTCTGCAGATCAGGATCTTCAACTGGTACTAGTGGCATTCATAATTCAGATAATATGTCTCTGCCTGCCAGTTCTAGTTCCCGTGCGGTTCTCAAGCAGGAATTGAAAAAGGGCCCTCTTTCAAGGGATTCTGTGGCTGGATTAACTAAGGAACGACTTGTAGTAAAATTAAACAACAAGTATGTATTATTAGTCTCAATCATGCTAATGAGTTGATCATGCAAGAACATTTTGTAACTTTACTGGATGCCTCCTGATGGGTTGTATGATCTTCTAATGACAGTTTCATTATCTAAAGTCTGGTATAGTCATAAGTGTTTTTTTTTTTCTCAGGTTAAGTAATCTTGAAGATAGTCATACTGTCCCTCCTAGTCCAGTCACAAAAGAAAAAACTTCTAGGTCACCGCAAATAGGTCCTATAATGGCAGAAAACTCATCTCCTATTTTTTCTCGCACGCCTGGAACACTTGAAGGCTGGGAAAAGCCTTTAAACAAAGTTAATATAGTAGGTGGGGTTAACAATTGCAAACGTCCCCTCCCTACAGGATCATCCTCTCCCCCCATGGCTCATTGGGGTGGTCAGAGACCACAGAAAATATCTCGTACTAAACGAGCAAATCTGGTAGCTCCTGTATCAAACCATGATGATGTGCAGATATCATCTGAAGGGCATTCCGCTTCTGATTTAGCTGTTTGGGTAACTTCTAGTGGGAACAATGAGTCACTTCTTGCAAGAAGTGTGGTCAACGGCACCCAACAATTGAGAAGAAAATATGAAATTGTTTCATCTCCAGCCCTATTATCCGAAAGTGAAGAATCTGGTGCGGCTGAAAATCGCAAAAGTAGATTGAAAGAGAAAGGAACTGGTGGTGGTGAAGTAGATGAAAAATCCACTGTTTACAATCTTGATCCTCATGCATTGCCTGTACAAAAAGATAAAATTGCCACTACAGAAGTTGTTGGAGATGGCGTCCGGAGACAAGGAAGAAGTAGCAGGGGCTCCTCAATTTCTAGGGCTTGTAATTCGCTGATGAGGGAGAAACTGGAGAACCATGGTCCAGCAAAGTCACATAGAGCTTCAAGGCATGGTTCTGATAAGATCGGAAGGTGTTAAAAAGTTTATTTGACAATGGCTTTATTGAATTTTTTTCTGGCTAGCTTGCATTATCTATAAAATTATTTTATTTACTTGTTTCAGTAAGTCAGGGCGTCCTCCTCTTAAGAAAATGTCAGATCGCAAGTCCTTTTTTCGTCTTGGGCAGACACCAAATGGCAGTTCCCCAGAAGTTACAGGTATACAATGAAAAGAGGGTGTTTTTTCTCTGCATCATGATAGCTATAGTTAGAGGTCCTACATTATCTTTGTTTGATCCTCAATATATGAAGAAAGAAACTTTGATAAAAAAAAAAGGAAAAAGGAATATAATTTCCATTTTGTTTGGGAATTGGATCACTTAATTGTGGTCTGTTTTCTGCTCTGTTCATGATACTGTTATATAGAGATCCTAGTTTACACTCTTTGGTACCCCAGCAAATGTATAAAGAAACCGTGAAGAAAAGAGAGATAAAGAATGCGGTTTTGATCCTCTTTGGTTTCCAAATAAAGACTGCGCAAATTAGGGAATTAGATCAACTGCGCGGATATTTACTTTTACAGTTAGTTGAACAAAAGTTCTTATTTTCTAGAATTCGACTTTTCCTTCTTTTTCTCCGAAGTTAAAGATAACATAAAGGATCAAGATAATCGTAGTTACATCTCACTGGAAATTATGTTTCCTCATTGTACAGTTTCCATTCTCCTTTAATAATTTTTGTTTCTTGTGATCATTCTGAAATTATTGGTGCTGTGATGTACTTTTGTGAATTTTGTTCCAGGTGAATCAGATGATGACCGTGAAGAGCTCTTAAAAGCTGCAGTTTTTGCTTCTAATGCCAGCTGTAAGTGTTAGAGATTAATATTAATTTGGTTAATGTGAGACACAAGCGCGCACACACACATGCTGTGAGCCAGATCTTTTCCTCTCATATATCAGCAGATTGGCATTTAAGATGTTTGCGTTTGCAGATCTTGCCTGTTCTAGTTCATTCTGGAAGAAAATGGAGCTAAATTTTGCATCTGTCGGTATGGAGGACATATCGAACTTGAAGGAACAGGTAGTAACTTGAATCTACAGCCCGAAAAATGATTAAACTTATGGAGCTATGCTTCATTTAAATTGTCACTCACATACAATCAAATTTTCTCATTTAATTTTGGATCAGCTGAAGTCTATGGAGGAGCTTCATGAAAGCTTTTCCCAGATGCATGACTATGAATATGATAATCTGGTATTGTTTAAGACAGCATATCTGCTTATTGTCTTTCAATTGATTTTGGTCCTGGTTTGGTTGAATATTGATGTCTTCTGTTGCAGCTCAATATAAAAAAATGTATGATGTTAGATCTCTTGTTAGATTAGCTGTATCCAATGCTGTTTGATATCCAATTAAAATGAACTAACTTCTATGCAAATCTGTGCTTTTTATTGAAGTTGTTGCACAGATGGTGCTTCATTTTTCAGGCATTATTAATGAGATCCTGGAAATGATCCTCTTGATGCAGTGGCATGCTGTGATTTTAAAGTCTTTTACGGAAACAAAATGCTGTCTAATAAATAATAAAGAGATTTAGTGCAGATGTAAATTGCTGTAATATTGATTTTGTTACTCCCTACTGTTCGCTCTTGATAATCTGAATCATGCTCTGACATGATAAAACATGAGATTAAATTCACTTTACTGATCTATGTTCTATCTATGACATTTTCGGTGTTTCTCTTGTTGGTCTTTTCAACTTGCAATAAAACCGCTTATTGTTGATATTGTTTTTACTCTTGTTGACAACATTAATATTTTCAATCTTTTGATGCTGATGTGAAAATCCTGTGAGTATCTCCCTTCATATTTGTTGCCTTCAAACTATAAATGAATACATTTACCCCAAGTCATTAATTTTAAGTGGTTTATCATGCATTTAATTATTCTAAAGTTGTTGTGTATCCCTCAGAGTGTTCATGTGCATGACGAAGAGAAATTCCTGCATCACCTTCCTGGAAAAAGGAGCCAGCTAGATCAAACTGGCTCAAAAGAATTGGCTAGGACTGTTGGATTGGTTGATGAAATTCAGGAATCAGGCAGAAGACACAAAGTCACTCCTCTATACCAAAGAGTACTATCTGCTTTGATTGTGGAAGATGAAATTGCTGGATTTGAAGAAAACAGTGGAGGGAGAAACACAACTTTCCAATATAGTGGAGGTAATTCTCCTGATGGTACATGCCTCACTATCGATGTTTCCCCTGCAAACATGGACAACATTGAATGTGAATATGAGTCTCTGATAGGTGTTCAGACTCGGAAGCAATGTACTGTGGACAGATTTTCATGTAATAGGAATGCTGTCAATAAAGGCTTAAGTATTCTCAATAAATTATGTAATGATGATTTGTCCAACAAAGATGGTGGATGTGTGCCTTCAGAGATTGGGACATTCCCCAATTTATCCGAAAATGGTCTAGATGATGGGCCAGAAGCTTTACTTGCAAATGTTTTTGCAAATTCTTCATTTGATTACCGATATGAGCAGATGTCTCTGGACGAGAAGCTCCTGCTGGAGCTGCAGAGTATTTACATATATCCAGAGATGGTGGTAAGCTTTGAGTTTTTATGAGTAATGAGCATGATTTATGTGGAAGTTCTTTCCCCCAATCCTGTGAAACAAATTTTTGTATTTAGTTCCTCTACCACCAATCTTGTTTTTCCTTTTCATATTTTTGTGACTGACAGACACTAAGTTCAGTGTAGGAACATAATCCTTATTTATATTCGTGTGTGGTGCATGGTAGAAAATCTTATGAACCATAACTTTTCTCTGCGCCTCAACATTTTTTAACTTTTCAATTTTCTTACAATTGAGTTACTTTGTTACAGCCTGACCTTGCAGATAGAGAGGATGAAGTAATCGATAAAAAGATTGTTGGATTGCAGAAAGGTCTTTGCCAACAGGTTAACTTATGATTCTTGAGTTTTACGCTCCTCAACCATCTGATATTCCCATGCATATTACTCTCTTTTGAATAGAAACTGAAAGACATACTCTTGACTTTTGTTTAGAAAATTATATTTGATTGTTTTGATGTTTCTATACTTTTTTCTTTCTCATTTTACCATATGCCCATTTAATTATCTATCCTTAACTGATCCGTTAGGTTGGTGAAAAGAAGGAGAAATTCAACAAATTACTTGAAGCGGTTGAGGAAGGCAGGGAACTGGCAGGACGGTAGGATATTATTAATTGGCATGTTATATGATTTTAGGTTATGATTATGATAATTCTTCAGTACAGACATCAAAAATCAAAACCATTTATTTCATTCTTGTTAAAGATTTGATATAATATAGTTAATTTGCAGGGGCCTTGAGCAGGTTGCAATGGACAGACTTGTCGAATTGACCTACAAAAAACAGCAGGTAATTTTTTTTGCCACGATAGCTCCTTCAAAACAAAAATATGTTTTTGTTATTGGACTATCTTGTTTTTTATTTATTAATTAGGATCTTTGATATATATGGGAAAAACATAAAATATGCATATGAAAATGTGAAGTTTTTTTTTTAGATTACTGATATTAGAAGTAGAAAAGGGCAGTTGCTCTGTCACAATGGATGCAAATGATGTTACAATTAACTTGTTTGAATTTTGAAATCCATGTGCCACCAGACTGTTTCACCTTCATTATAAGCATCCGGGCATATTATGAACACTTGATAATTAGAATTAATTAACTTTCAGCTTCGACAGGTTTAGATATAATCCACAGGAGCATTTGGTTAGGTTTGCTGCGGCATTAAAAAATAGGGATATATTATTTGATTCTTATATATCTAATAACGATTTAATTTTAGGCATGGTTTATGTGACTCTGTGTTCTTACTTCTTTATATATCGGGGTGCACGACACATTGCAGCACTTGATATTATAGGACATGGATGTGGTTTGGTGGAATTTATTTGTTTCAGCTGCATGGTAGCATGTTCAAATTCCCTAGTCTACTGACTAATGGATTGTGATTATATAGACATAATGTCTTTTATTCTAAAGTACCTAAGCATATGTTCTTTTTCTGCAGTGTTCAGATAGTTTATTATTTTAGTTAATTGAAGACTCTGAACTCCTTGATGTAGACTATAAATTGCATAATTTAATAATATTTTCAGGCGACTCGAGGAAGCAGTTCCAGAAGCGGGGTTCCCAAGGTTTCAAAACAAGTTGCATCAGCGTTTAAGAAGAGGACTCTTGCTAGAATTCGGGAATTTGAAGAGACGGGAAAAAGCTGTTTCAGTGAGCCTTTCCTTCGAGATCCCATTTTTGCTGCACCTCATCATAATGATGCTGAATCCATGAAAACAATTGGCTCTGCAGTTGGTCCAAATATGCAACCTGAAACTCATAACTCTCTCTTATTTCCATTTTGTTAAAATGTTGTTGTGGTGTGATTATTTTTGGTTTTTATAATGTTCAGTGCCATAAGGTTATATAGATATCTGATAGTGTGCTCTAGTTTGAGAATCCAGAAAAATGAGATGTTTGGGATAAGGGTCACATGTTAAGGAAAAAACTGCGCACTTTGATTATTCAAGAGTCTAAATTTTACTTGAAAACATGTTTACTATTTTACAATTTAGTTTCCCTGAACTTAATTTGTGGATTTTTTCTGCTTTGCAGGTTCCTTCTCCAATAAAGCTGAGTGGCACGGTTTTCATACTAATAAACTTGGATTTGATTCATCTAATGCACTTAGTGATCCTTCCTACCTCTTGGATCAGGAGTTTGCCAAAAGTGGACCTGTATTTAATAGAGGGAAGAAGAAGGAAGTTCTGCTGGATGATGTTGGTTGTAGTGCTTCCTTGAGAGGTCCATCACCTCTCGGTAATACTCTATCAGGTGCAGCAAAGGGAAAGAGAAGCGAGAGAGAGAGGGTAACAGATCCATTGACCGGAAATTCTGTTGCCAAAGCAGGGCGTGTGTCAGTTGGTAGCGCTAAGGGTGAGCGTAAAGTGAAAGCAAGACCCAAACAAAAGGCAGCTCAGTTATCAACTTCAGGAAATGGATTTATTAACAAGTTTAAGGAAACAAGTCATTCTGTGTACTCTACAGTTGGTTCTGGTACTGATAAAAAACGAAAAGTAGGTTTAATGTCCAATGGTAATGTTTGTCAGGCTCCATCTAAAGAGGCCAAGGAACCCCCAGAGATGACAAACTTGCAACTGAATGAATTAGATGAGATAGAAGAATTAGGTGTAGTGAATGACCTCGGTGGGAATCAAGATCTGAGTACTTGGTTGAACTTCGATGATGATGGTTTACAAGACCATGATTCTATGGGCCTCGAAATTCCTATGGATGACCTCTCGGACTTGAACATGATTATGTGACAGTATACTGTATATTCCTAGCGGTTATCCTACTGTTGGTGCTGTTTCCGGGAGGACAACTGCTTATATAATTTACGCCTCTAGAAAATGGCCCTTCTAATTATGTCATTCTTTTCGTACACTTCTCTCAAGAAGTTATTAAAACGTATTCTACATAGTTTATGTGATTTCACTAATCTCCTCTATTTGTTACATGCTACAGTTTTGCATAGGAGGCTTTTTGTTCATCTAGTTTTATTTTATCTTCTAACTCTGTTTTCTGCTTAATTTCATCACATGTAACTTTATAAAACTTATTCGGATCCTCATCCTATTGTAATTGTTTTCATTTTATTTTTCTAATAATATTGGGGGTTTCACTTCTAGATGGGCACCATGAGTATATTAGCATTTTACAACTTGTGATCTTTTAGGCTATCATACGAAGCTAATTATTTTAAAGTTATTCAATCTTGGAGCTTGCACAAGTTTTTCCATCATTGATGTCATTAACTTGAGGTATATGGCTAGCTAGTAAAGCGAATATCTTAAGGTACATGATCCTTACCTGTTTCCTGATAAATTTTGTTCTGTAAACTATGACATGCCATAACTCCCGTTTTATTGTATTCTTGTGCAGTCTTTTTTTAAGTGGAATCATTATTAGAATATATTATTTCACCAGTAATGTTAAACCTTTTGTTTTCTCTGGAGTTTGCTGGATCTGATTTATTTCTATTAATAATTTGTGAATACACCATTATTTAGTTGGCTTTCAAGGAGAAGCATGCTCTTGTAGTTGAGCATAGATTGTGTCATTGTGATATTTTGCTACTGTAGGCAGGCTTCTCAAGGCTTCTTGTCCCGATCATACCATTTCTGTCCCATCTGTTCACCCATGTGTTATGAAGCAGGTGTAGTTTTTCATCCGCGCCATGGAAAGGGTTTCTCATTTTATGGTTTGCTCTCTCATTCCATCATTTGATATTGCATGTTTGCATTCAACTGCACAGAATTTGGTCCCTCCCAATCCTGACATATTGTTATTCTGATGTTTTCCATCTTTCTTTTGTACTGGTTGGAGTCAATATACATTAAATGGATAAAGTTCGAAAGATACAGAATCGTAGTTAAATTGAATTTAGGAAGAGGGGTATTGCTGCCTTGTGAAGTGCTAATTTTTTCTGCAGAGATGGCTATATTGCAGAACTAAGATACCATATCTTTTGAGTATGATATAATAAGTTCAGTTTGCAAATCGAAAGCTCATAAGTTGTCAAGGCAGGATGACAATTTTGTCTATTCAAATCATGTTACTTGTCCTGACTATAGGTTGCTCTATTGTGATATGCGGATTCTAGATCATTGTTGAGATGCAAGACTTTGACTATCTGATGCTTGTTCTAAATTTGAACTTGTTACTTCATTTCAAGCCTTTTAATAATTAAAATTGTTTGGAATATATGTGATCACTCACCACATTTTTCTTGATTGATGGATACATTGTAGATCTGTTCGACTGTGTTTTGTTAGAGTTGGTTTTGAATATGAATAGACAACATGCAAAGCTTCTGCATATTTGTCAATAGACCGATATTCTTGCTGTCTCGAGTTTAGCAGCATCTTTGTTTTCGTGAAAGACGTGTCTGGTCTAAACTGGCGGGTGAATTTGTGTCCGGCCAGCTCCTTAATATTTTAAAAGTATTTAAGGTTTTTAGTTTACAGTTATGTATTTATAGAAGAGATGAGTAAACAACTTTAGTTCTGATTTTTAGTTCAGACTAGTATGACTTATTTCGAAGTTTGTTTGGTATAGTAATTGTAAAATTTATTTTTAGTCATAAATGACGTTTTGGAAAGAATATTTTATTTTTTTTACTTATTGCATATTTTCATATATAAAACTGAGTGCTTAAATTAATATAATAATTATATTTTCAAAGGATTTTTTTAAATAAAAAAAATACAAATAGGCAATGACAATTAACAGATTGAGTCGGATAGTTTGGCCTCGTCTTTGGGATTATTCTGTGTTCAATCATGTTTTTTAATAATGAGTGAGGATTGTTAAAATTTTAAAATTATATTTTTTAATTTAAAAATATTAGGAAAAATTTAGATTTTATTTATCTTTTTAAAACACCAAAGAAAAAGGTAAATAAATAGAATTATAAAGAAGAGGGAGAAACTAATTTGGATTTTTGATTTACTGAGGAAATGGTTTTTGTTGTATTTTATTAATAAATCAGTTTTTATAAATAAAAACAAATGAAGTGGTAGGGTGGTTTAATTCGGGTAACAAATTGTGACGTCAAAAGAGGGATTAGACAAAAGCAACATCTAGCGGACAAACCAAATATGTTACTTTCTTCCTATAATACAATATATACAACTTAGACACCACGCCATTCTTACAACAATTACTCATTTTCATGAAATTAGTTGAACTCAAATTTACTTTGGAATAATTCAATTTTCAGTTTAAAAAACACTTGTAATAAAGAATTATATATATCTGCAGACTTCCACATTTAAAATTTGTGCTGTGTTTAGTGTATGAATTATTTATTGTATATAAATACAAAAAAAATTGTTATATAAAATGGAAATAGGAGTGGTTGTCCTAACCAATGTTTTTATTATTAAACACATTTTCTATAAATTCATAGTATGTCTCAAATTTTAGAAATCTAACAAAAATGAAATACACAAAACTTCACAAATGTGAACTTCAGCCGGACGAGGTTTCCCCGTCACCGGAAAACGTTGATAAACAAACGAGGAAAATCAACGCGCTCGTGGAAGTCATGAAAAGAGTTGTTTCTATGAATATCCTTAGGCAGCCACCACGCAGAGGTGGTGGTGGCGCCGTGGCCGTTGAAGTAGCAAGGAAATAATCAAACTTTGCTCTTGATCATTTTTATATGCTTTGTTTGTGCTTTTTATCATATAGTTTTATTAATAATTTTCAATATTCCAAATCCAAACCATATAAAATACTTTTACTCCATATATTTCAATCAAAACCGCGTGGAGAAAATAAATTCATTTCTTTTGTATCTCATAATCGCGTAAATAGATTTCTAGTTCAAACATTTCTTGAGGCGCGATGAAATAGAGTTTTTCGTTTTGAATCATTTTTCATTTCTGACTTTCTTCTTTAGTAGTTTATTTTTAATTTTAAAGTAATTTCGCTGAATTGATCAACAATAATGCTAGAAAATAAACCAATGCATATATAATATTATATTTTAACAAAATAAGTTTTACGATCAAATTAATATTTGAATTGTCAAATTTTGAATATAACCTTCATTTTTATTCATTTCCGTCAGTAAACTTAGATGAGTATATGATATGGTTGTGCGTTTTGAGTGATTTGTTACTACCACACCAAGAATCCATTGTTTTAAAATGTTATATGCAATATGTAGTTGAACTTGATATAAGTAAAATTGGGTCCTCTTTTTTAAATGGAATTGTCTCATTTCATCCCTATTCTTCATGTTTTGGACTCATCTATACATAGCATAGCACTACTCAAGCTCCACTGGAATTCGAAACTTAATATATAAAATTCCACCTAATTGAGTTTTAGTTTTGCTAATCAAACTCGACTTGATAAAATACTCGGATACGCATTCAAGTAGAGTTTGCAAGCTGACCGAGTCGAGTATTAGGAGACTTGAAGCTCAAATCCAGATACTCGAACTCAAAAGAGATCAAGACATAATTCGAATCTCGAGACAAGCACGAGTTAAGCTGTTTATATTCTTTATTCGGGCAAAAAAGTTGACCTTGTTCGCATGGAAATGGACATGCCTATCATGAATGGCATTGAAGTAGCT
>JAYMTB010001387.1:0-10977 GCA_036897585.1 Francoa sonchifolia
TGTTGTCTGACCATCGGCCAGTAAAATGTTCAATTATGGTAACGACAAGTGTATAGACAACATTGCTGACTTTGTACCTTGTTCAGGTTTTACTGTATTCAGCATGGTTGTTCGGTTATCTTGGGTAAGATAATTATCCCACCAACCTTTCAATTGTCCAGTGAACCCAACAACAGTCATATTAGTTACTTGTGGTTCATTCTGATTGATGCTTTTACAAGTTGTACTGTACATGAGCATATGATGAACCAGATTATAAATCTGTCTTTCGGTATAACCATCTATATTCCACTCATAAATTTTTTCCACTGTAGGAATTACTTAGAGTATACTCTTGTTCTTCATAAAAAATATCTTGAGGTGTTGGCCTTGGATAATAATAATATCGTTGAGTAGGTTTATCAGCATACTTATTAGTATGCTTTTCTAATTTACTAATCTCATCTATGATAAATAATTTATCTTTATTTAACATGCCTAATTTTAAATCTGAATAGTCATTGCTTATGGTATGAAGGCTGAAATCTTTAAATTTCTCATTGAGAAGTTTCTCAAATTCTGCTAAAGCTCATTTTTGTTTAACACAAAATCCTGTTATTTCAGGTGGTGGTTGAATAGTCATTATAGGAGCACTAGACTCTAAACTGGAAGGTTTTCCTAAATGTAGTTCAGTCCTAACCTGGTTTATCAGAGTGTAACACTCATCCATTCTTTGTTGGAAGGAGGTTAATTGTTCTCCTAAAACATTTTTGTTGTTTGAGCATATTATTTATATGCCCAGTGGTAATGGTGAAGGTTTCTGTTTCTAGTAATTTAGAGAAAGCAGAAAAATTTACAATTTGACTATCCTTTTCTATACTAAGGGGTTGTTGAGGAGGATAAACTGTATTTATGATACCAGTCTGAGTCCTATACTGTCTTGTCAAGACAAAAATATAATTATATACTTTTGTAGCAAAGAACCATGGGACAAAAGGTATTGGTTGGTTTAGTGCTCCTATATGAGTATAAAACTCATTTTGAAAGTTATTTCTTTCTTCTTTAGAAAATTGCTCAAAAAACCAATTTCTAAAAGGTTCCCATTTGGGTTGTTTAATTCTTTCTCTAGTCGGTGAACCCGGGATAAAATTTATTATAAAAGTACTATCCATTAAATTGGAAAATTCATTTCAGACTCAGTGGGTTCTGGGTATGTCTGTTGGGAGTGATATACTCCTCTGACTATATTATCTGAAGGTATTCTTAATTCGTCTACCTGGGTTATTGGTCTCAATTGGGATGTGGATGCTCGGGAATGAGCAATATCATCTATTGGGGAAATATGAGAATATAGATATCTATGAGAATGAGATCTAAGTAACCTCTGAGATCCTATTGATCTAAAAGAAGAAGAAGGAAATTCTATTAGATTCTTTGTTTCTTCAAATTGAATTTGGACACAACCTTCTGGAGTTTGTAATATGTTTGTCAATTTGGTTTGGCATAAAGGTTGAGGAATTATTTCCCTATTAATAGTCCATTGTTCAAGGAAATTAATTTCTTCCCACTTAATTGGTCTCTTGGTAGTGATTTGAGACCTATTAAAATTTGTCTCTATAGCTATAGTTTCATTTGGTTTACTCATAATCTTACATTGAGGATTCAATGTATACAGGAGTTTATAATAAATTCTATAGCAGATACAGATTATTTCTGATCCAGAGGCATTATTGTAACCATACATATGTATATTTAATGTCAGTGCATCTAAGATGTTTATATCAGATAATCATAACTGTAAGTTTGGATAAACATGGAAATAGACTGGTCCATGTGCAAGACTAGATTGAATTATTCCTATAAGGAACTGTTTCCAGTTCAAATTACGTCCCTCACATAATAATACAAAATGGGAATCTTTGAGATTCTCTAGAGTATCGTCAATAGAGATGCTAATATCTTCAAGGTCCTCTTCTTCCTGAGATTCGCCTCAAAGGAAATTATAGGGGTTGTTTGAGGCTTCTTTGTCTTGGAAGCCATTGTGGAATCTGAGGCAGCAGATGTGGCTCCAAAATGTTTTCCCAAATCGGATTTAAGTTCATTGTCATATTGGTCAATGAGGTCTTCTTTAGTTACTACTCCCTTTTGTATTTTCATTTTGCGGGAAATATATTCAAACGGGCTAGGAGTCTCTTGTTGTTGTTGTGTTTGCATTAGTTGTTTATAATTTGCAACAGTGGTCGTGATGTGGTCAATTGTCTCTTGACCATGCAGGATACCTGTATTGTGATCCTTTTGGATTAATTTAACCCAGAATTTTGTATAACATTGTCGTAGGAGATAGGGAAGCTTTTGGGGGTTTTGACCCACAATGGGATTCCATTTCCATATCCATGGGATGGAAAATTCAATAAAGAAATTGAGTGAGCCTTTGCCTTCGAACCAAGTATGTTGGTTTTCTCTATTAATTATTTTTGGGGAGACATTCACCCATTCTGTATAGAGACTTTTAAACGGTTCTGGCATTATTTGCACAGAAGGCCCATAGGTTACCCACCATTGAGAAAACCAAGTGGGTATGGGTTTTTTTCCATAATTCGAGGCATGGTTTAATGAACCAAGAATGTCGTTTTCTATTATTTTCATATAATAGGGCCTTATTAAAAGCCTCGATATAATCCCAAAAATTGTATTTACTGTTGAAGTCCTGATTTTAGGATGGGAGTAGTCTTTCTCCTTAAGGGTACTCAATCCCCATTCTTCAGCACTATGGCTTTTGGATTAAAAAATGCATCTTCTGAATTTCAGAATATTATGAATGATATATTCATTCCTTACAGTGACTTCATAATGGTATACATAGATGATATTCTACTATTTTCAAATCATATTGAATTACACTTTAAACATTTGGAAATTTTTAAATAAATTGTTATACAAAATGGGTTAGTTATATCTAAACCTAAGATGATATTATTCCAAACTAATGTTCGTTATCTTGGTCATAATATTGAACAAGGCAGGATTATCCCCATCATTCGAAGCATTGAATTTGCATCGAAATTCCTGGATCAAATCTTGGATAAAACCCAATTACAGAGATTCTTAGGGAGTCTAAATTATGTCTCCCCTTATTATAAAAATTTATCAACTGATGCAGCTATCTTATATGATAGACTGAAAAAGAATCCAATAGCTTGGAATGATTCCCATACCAATGCGGTAAAGAAAATCAAAACACAAGTAGGCCAATTACCATGCTTAATGTTAGTAATTCCCACATGGAAATATATTATTGAGACTAATGCCTCTGATCGAGGTTATGGAGGAATTTTAAAACAAATACACCCCACGTCGAAACAAGAATATCTTGTTAGATTTCATTCAGGCAAATAGAATCCGGCACAACAAAATTATGCTACTGTGGCTAAAGAAATTCTTGCCATAATCAAATGTGTCTTGAAATTTCAAGATGACTTATATAATCAGAAATTCTTGATTAAAAGTGACTGCCAAGCAGCCAAATTTATGTTCAAAAAAGACTTTAAGCATGATATATCAAAACAGATGTTTGCCAGATGGCAAGCCCAATTAGCTCCATTTGATTTCAATATTCATTATAAAAAGGTGCAGATAATAGTTTGTTTGATTTTCTCACTCGTGAATTTTTATAGGAATGAGTGATCGAGGAAGGGGATTTTCCCCTACCCCTCATAGGGCACGGGGCCAAGGCCGTATAGGCAAAGGGAATATCCTCGCCCAGTTTGGAAATTAGCAGCTCATAGCTGCCAATATTGCCTCCTCATCACAAGCTGGCATTCCTTCAGGAAATGTTAATCTCTTATATCAGGAATTCATGGCTTTCATTGAACAAAGAAAGCATGAGGATTCTTCTTCATCCTATGCAGCAGTATTAGGAAATGAGGAAGTGGATGATATCCCAGAGTATGTTCAAAACGTAAGAAAAAGAGGTTATATTCCTCCTAGAACAACGAGATCTCCAATGGAGAGAAGAACCCTGGACCCTCATGGCCAGGTATCTCGATGCTGCATCATATCCAGCCTGCTCCTATAAACAGAGAGCACAATATGAGTAAATGCTCATCCAAAGCGAATCTTGTGAGATAACTCATTTTTCATCCACAGTTAAAACCGTTTATAATTTCAGCAAGATTATTATTCCTATTGGTTTATGAAAGCAGTCGTGAATCTATCAGATTCTGTTATCTGGATTTGCCAGTAACCAGATTTTAAATCAAATTTGGAAAACATAATGCGTTTCTAAGTCCGTCTAACAGATCTTTCTTATTAGGGATTGGGTATCTTATACATTTAAGAACCTTATTTAGAGGTTTGTAGTTTATTATTAATCTTGGTCTACCTCTTTCTATTTCAGCATTCTTATTAACATAGAATCTTGTACAAGACCAGGGTGATTTTGAAGGTCGAATTAAACATTTATCTAGTAAAGTTTTTACTTCTGCTTTACAGAGTTTCAGATATTCTGAATTCATTTGACAGGCTCTAGCCCTAATAGGGATCTTTTCATCAAAATCATCTTCATAAGGCAAAGAGACAATACGTTGTTTTCTATTCCAAAAAGCATTTGAATGTTCACTGCAGATTTCTACAAATAACTTATTATGTAATAATTTAATTTTATCCTGTAATTTAGGATTTTGTAATTTGTCTGTAATAGTTAATAGATTTATCTCATGTTTGAGAAAACCTATATGTTGGATTTTTGCTTTAAGCATTTCCTGAACACGATTTATCATTCGAGTAAACGGTTCAATTATAAACTCAAAAGTGATGGCAGTATTTTCAAAAGTGTCGGTAAACCATTTTTCATCAATATTGGTAATAGGGAATATCTTCTTCAAAAAAGGGGTTCCTAATATTATTTGGTTGGTAATATTTTCAACTAATAAAAAATTAGTGGGGATGTAAGTCTTTCCTTTGCAAATATGTGCACTAGGAAGTTTATACTTAATTTGCATTTTTCCACTAGTAGTTGAGCTAAGTGAATGTGTGATTTTATGAATCCTGAATGAATTCAAATCTGCACCACTATCTATAAGGACCGTAAATTCCCTACTATAGTCTTTATCAATTAATAAAGTTATTTTCATATATATATATATATATATTAATCATACCAAATATACTGGTGTCACAAGTCAAAATATCATAATATATTAGTTCATATTTTTTATGAATCAATAAATTAATAATTATTTTAAAAATAAGTAATACCAAATGACACCCTATATAATTACAAAAACATATGTTATTTTCTTATTTCAAATTTTCGCATTGTCTTTTATATTTTTCACAAATTGTTTCCCTCAAGAATCACATTTTCCATATGTCTTGTAGCTTTTAGGGATTTTTAAACCTTATTTCTAAAATTCAAATCCAATAAACCACTGAACAAAATTATCAATCTTATCTTCATGATTTATATGGGAAAGCTTATAAAAATTATTTGACAAAAAAGTATTATAATTGCAAAATATGTTTGAATAAAAGGTGCTTGAAGTTATATGTAATTTACATTTACCTCTCTTATAATTCTATTTTTTTTTTTTTAAAAGTACACAATATCATCATTTTCCGTTTGCAATTATTGTAATAACTATTTATTAATTTTTCCTTTCTACTATCCGAAAATTAAAAATAATAAATAAAATAAAATTTGATGATAAATTGGATTAAAATTTGCACTAATCTCTAACAAAATGCGATGAGTTAGACATGCTCAAAACTTGAAACTATAGAAAAATATGTATTACAAAAGTATCACTGAGAAAATCTTTGTAACTTGAGCTAACCGCACAAATGCAAATTATATCACTGAAAAAAACCCTAATAGGAACTTATATCTTCGTGTAAACAAATTATTTACCATATATATTTATATATCATGTTTTTTCATAATCTTAGTCGCTAAAAATGATGTTGTTCATATATCGAAACAAAATTACAATGCTAATCTAGCAACATTTTGGCATAATCCACTGCAACATGGTTAAGCAAGTTTCCAAATCTATCTCGTAGTCACAAATGAATGTTACCGTAATAAAAGTTAAGAATCTTACATTCCTGCAGCAGATTTTGAAACTTGCTTTAGAGCATTGGCTATCTCATCAGCAGTTGCTTCCTCACTTGTGCATGTAACTAGAGAACTTTCTCCCGGAACAATGTCATCTTTTACGTAGCTCCCTTTTGTCCTCAACAAATCTTCCGATCCCTTGGTGCCTACTCCTTTCATGATCACGGTCTTATGAGTCCCGGATATCAGTTCTTCATAATCTGTGTCTCCGCTATCACCAAGAAATACATACATGTTTGCAACATTCAGTCTCCACCGCACGAACAAGTACCTAATAGTCACAAGCAGAGGGAAGCAGTAATAATCATCACTACCCCAAAAAAAGGTTAATTCAGCACAACAGAAAATCTATCAATTCCTCACTCTGTGTTTGCAACTTCTCAACAGACTAAATAGCATAACAGGATATGATGCATTAACATACTAATATCTGCAGTCAGTGATATAACTGAAGATGCATTATTCTGATATCAAGTTTTCATTAGGTAAAGTATGCGGGAGATCACTAAGATAAGCAATGTAGTTTCTAGACTGAATGGATATGCAAATAGAACAGTAAAATAGGTCAAAAGGGACGGTCGGAACACAAAGAAATTTCTCAATGTCGGTCAGTAATTACTGTTTGTTGAACGTCTAAGAAGAAATTAGTAATTTGATGCTATAGTTATGATGAGTAAAGTTTTTACGGAACATGTTACCTGAGCGCTTGTGCTCGAGATGCAAGAAGAGGAACAATTTGCATTCTCGTTGAGTTCCTGCAGTACATGGGATGGCAACGAAGGCCACGCATCCTAAGCTTCTGCCTCAAATCATCCACTTGCCATGCCTGCATAGACAAACCACTATGAATGTGACCCTAGTAACAAAACTAATGTCACATTTTACAACATTAATTACCTTGCTGGGATCCTTCATTAAGTACGAGATGCAATGTGCATTACTAGATTCCGCATCTTCTTGAATAAGGCCGGAAGAATTATCAGATGATTGCTCACCTTCAGGTGTATTCATCAACTTCCAAATGGTTTTTTTCAAACCTTCGAAACCCCAACGGTAATCAATATGTGATGCATAGTCCGGATCTGGGAAAAGCTTTCCATCTTCATCTGTGTAAACTCCCGGATAATATACCTCACTCCCACTGCTACAAATCAAAGCATCAAACTCGCTGACTTGAATCTTCCCTGATGTCAAAAAAGCTATAGTTTCTGAAAAAGGCATAGCTGTTGATAGAGAAAACCCCGAGACTCTTGCTGTTTGAGAATCCAATCGAACAGCCTTAATTATATCTTGCACTATCGGAATCAATTTCTTGTCAGGAGCGCCATTGTTGTCATAACAGTCAAGTGCTATAACAATCAATCTACGCCTTCGCCTCAACATTGGATACTTGCTCACCACATTCTCAGACAGTTTCTTCCCGTTCTGTGTATCTTTTGCATCGGTCTCTGACTTTTTTATCTTGCTCATGATTCGTTTCACTTGGTCTTGCAGCTCAGGATCACCACCAGCTGTATTGTCAAGTCCTTGAAGCGAAGTGGTCTTTTCCCCATCAACTGAGAGCCGGAGGGACATATCTTGGACATCCTTTAGAGAGTCATTGAGAGACTCTTCAGCTGCTATTTCATCTTCTGGGGTATCGGTTTGCCATTGTGGATATCTCATTCGGCAGGCTGCTACCCTAGTCAAGTATGTGCGGCAGTGCTCAGGCCACGAGAAAAGGTGTATGTTCTTCCATCCATTCTTTCTGCATTCGTTCCATAAGTTTTTTTCTGACACCAACTTGAGCAATGCATCAGCGATCGCTTGCTGATCATGAGGATCCACAAGCAGACCATTGTTCAGTGCCTGAAATTGACAAAAATAACTAAATGTTATGGCGTCAATGGAATGAAATAACGGTCTATATATATATATTAGAAAATAAGGATAGTTCATCTTTACCTGATGAATGTCAACCGGTCCGCCATTTTTGGTAGCCACCATTGGAAGCCCATGTGCTGCTGCCTGCATAAGATGGACAAATGTAATCTTTACTTTCATTTTTTAAAATGACACCATGATTAAAATGATTAAAACCAACCTCAATCAAAGTAAGTCCAAAAGGCTCAACCAATGCTGGATTTATGAAAACTCCCTGCCAAAATTTCCAATTACTTAGATGACCATGACGGAAAACAACTCAAAGCTAGTTCTAGCGAAAAGTTGATCACTAATTAACCTTTGTATTTGCAGCAAGACGGTATATATCAGGAACATCATTTTGCTTGTGATGCTTTGGGTAGGCCACTTGACCATAGAGGTCGTACTTATCAATCAGTTTCAACACAGTCGTGAGAACGCTAGCATTTCCACCGGACATCTCGTCTATATTTTCCCTGTTCCCCATTATCAGAGTCTGTAGAAGCATATTAATTAGTTTCATATAAGTTTTGGATCATAATATTCCAATAGGAACTTATTGTAATTGCAAAAAACCTGCTTACAAGATTAGCAAGCTCTCTTAAAGGGCGACACTCTCCGAAAGCTTTCAGAAGAGTTGTTATGTTCTTCTTAGGATCTGGCCTCGATAAAGCCAAGATTATTGGCTTATGCGGATTTGTAAGGAACCGCATCACCTGCAAATGATCTATTTTATTAAACGACAGAGATAATAACATTGATATATCATAGATCAAAATGAAGATAATTGGCTAACATGGATTTTGAAAGGAATTTCATCACACAGATCAGACATTTACCTCTGACCATATCGATGGAAGTGCTTTTGGAGAGGACCCGTCAGTACCACCGATAAGTGCTGTCAGTTCCCCATCAACCTCAGGGGTATCTTCTTGAACCACAACACTGCTGAAGTCCATGCCAGGAGGAATAACCTGCAAGGAAATCACGTTATGAGATGTGTAGAAATACATGTTCTCACCCTGATTTGAAACTGCCTCATTTGGGACAGGACAGAATTCTTGCTACTGAGTTTTTCTTCACTTTTAAAACTAATCTTGGAAAAAATGAAAGGAAACGAAATTGTGGAGAAAATTATAGCTACATTCTTACCACCATCCTTGGCATAAACCTGCCATGGCAGTTGACCCCACGTCTAGCACGAGCTCGTAAAACTCTCTCAAGTTTTACATCAAACCCATCATAAAGTCCCCATTGCTCTTCAATCTCCTGTTTAGTACTTGTGATAACAAGTTCTGCAGCATCAAGAGAAAGTTCTTCCGCTTCTATCCTTCTCATTATCTTATACGTTGAATTGATATCCTCTTTCGATTGCCGTCCCTGCTTAAGAAGCTGTTCAAGCTTGTTTCTCCCAAGTGAATGTCCGGTTAAAACCATTGGAACATTCAAAGCACCCGAAAGAAGAGCAGCACTATCCCCTGCATCTGCATAATGGCCATGAATTACATATGGCCAAACAGGCTGGCCCTTACCAATTTGCTCACCCAAAACTTTCGACATATTAAGAATGTGAGCTAAAGCGCCATCTACGAATTCTTGAATGTGCGGCCAAAGCATTTCTTTCACAAGATACTGATCACGAGGACCAAAGGGAATCCTTACGATATATGCTCCACTACTCTCTCCTACATCATTTCCATCAGCGTCTTCAGCGCCTGTTAGCATTTCTGTAGGCTCACCATAGCTCCAATCAACTTCGGGTGAGGAAATTTGACGAGTAAAAAGATCTACCCTGTACACACCAGGCATCATTGCAAGTGCACGAGCAAGTTCCACCACATATTTAACCTAAAAAAAGTTTGTATACACCATGAAAGACTAATGAAATCACTCGAATGAGAAACAAAATTATTCATGCAATTCTGCAGGTACCTGCCCACCAGTATCAGAATCTCGACCAAGCTCCATGTTTTCTCCCCGAACCAAACCGTGCAAACTGGTCATGAACATGATTAGCAACAAATTTGAAGGACAAATAGTTATACATATAGCTATAATCTGAAAAATTTACCTGATAAGGACGATATATAGTTTCTTTTCCTTTCTATCATCTGACCATACATCCAAGTTAGAAGATTGGCGTTGGAAGGATTTCCTTGGGGTATCACATTGCATCAGCTCACCCAGACCATCCCCCTTCTCTCCTTCTGACAAGTCCTCGGACATGTCTTCAGTTGCATCCCTGTGTCCTTTTTCCCGCTCCAATCTCCGATTTGCCAACCGCTGAAGTTCCTCCCACTCCAACTATACACAACATATATTTAAATTTTAAATCTTGCAACCAAAAGATTTTCATCAAACAAATCAATCTCATTCTTTGTTTCACAAAATTAAATTGAAAAAAATAAATATCATACACAGCAACATACTCAAGGCAATATACATATTACTTTTAAACCTTCAAAATTACACTTGAATATAAGTTTTGATCATTAAGGCAAATTTGATTGGTCCAAAAAGGTCGTAATGCCAGAGGAGGAATCATTCCAATAAAGAATTCAATGAGGCTATCACTTGGTTTAACTGGTAAAGTCTCTTAATGTGGTATTCAAAAACATGGAATCAAATTGTGATTCTAATCATGATGACTACTGTTACATGACAAAGATCCAAGTTTTTAATCGAAACATTAAAAAATGAATTTGTCAAAGAACTTGTATCCATATCTATTTTCCTTTTTGGAATCCAAAAGGGTTAACCACACCTTTTTAAAAATCATAAAATTATGGGTCAAATGTGCCATTTTTTACAAAATATGTGCAAAAATAGGAGACTTACGGATTGAATTTGTGATTTTAAATCGTGAATAAGAACATATTTTAGGAAAAATGACAAATCCTATAATAAATTATGAATTGTAGAGACAAACCTGCTTCTTCTTGCGAGTAAGATGCCAAATACGCCAGCAAGTATTCTCGAGG
>JAYMTB010001388.1:0-10974 GCA_036897585.1 Francoa sonchifolia
GTGATCAAGAAGTGGTGCAAAAATATGAAGTTGCCTTTGATCATGAAGTTTATGACATGCTTGATACCATTTCCAAGCAGAAAAAGGTACTTTTTTTTTCATTGGATTCGGGTTTATAATTAAATATACGAGTTTGAGTTCAACCGAGTGATAACAAATTGAATCGAATCTTCTGAATAAAGGTGATTGTGTTAGCAAAGGTTTATTGGGGAGATGCAAGAGAAAAGCTGACAGAGGCAGTTGGAGATCTAAAGCTTGATTCATTGGTCATGGGTAACAGAGGCCTTGGTAGCATCCAAAGGTATCATTTAATAGTTTTTTTAATAATACTAAGAATAAAATTCGTTAAATATATATATTGAACCCATTATTTAATAAATTAATATTTTTGATTAATAAAAAATTCAACAATATTGATCTAGTGAAAGATCTAAAGCAAATGGTTTACATTATAACTATCTGTATAAAGTCTTTATATTGTGCCTTTTGACATGATAGATCTGTTGACGAGATATATTTTGTGATTCAATCTATTCACTTTAATACGTAAAATATTGTTTTGAAATGAATGCAGGGTACTTCTAGGAAGTGTGACAAACTATGTGATGTCAACTGCAGCTTGCCCCGTGACCATAGTGAAAGATTCAAGTGTTCATGGCATATGATTTTTAAGTTCAGTATACTACAAATAATGTCTTCTTTGCACAATCCATGAAGATTTGTGCCAATGTATGCGTTTCAGTTTGTTTCAAGTACGTTTTTTTGAATTATTATATATTTGAGTTACATAAACAATATCTTTGAATGTGTAATCAGATCATCTCGCACATTTGTCAAACACTTATATTATTTTTATTGACCCGTAAAAGACATATTAGTACAATAGGCAAATATGTACCAAATTCCAAAAGCATAAAAATGAATGAAACTATATATATATATTGCTCCATGAATCCTACAAATTATCAAGCAAAAAGATTACTAAAATAAATTCCAAGATAATTCTTATCATGTAAATCCCAATGTCTTTTGTTTTAAAATATGTGTTTGAAATTTTCATGTAGATCAGAACTAACCCATGAAACATGTAACATCATGACCCAAAGTTGAGATTGCATGTACATTTAAAATATAGTAGAAGATTCGTACGTTTTGGAAGCCAAGGTCCTAATAATAAACTGATCCTGCATATATACAACTAAAAAGTTTAGATAATTATTGTGATAACTGTTGAGAATTGGACAAAATTTGAAGGATGAACAAGGCCACAACAAAGCATAACAAAAGGACAAAATGGAATGGGCAGCGCGGCGGCGCTGTGTTAGAGCGCGGCCGCGCTTAGGTTGTTAGGAGTTGTTTGAGGCAGTTATTTTCTGTTTTGAGTTGTTATGTTTGTTAGTCTTTTAGGTGATGCCTTGGCCTATAAAAGGCACACCTTGTAACTAGACTAGGAGCTTTTTGGTGAGCCTTGGAAAGTGCTTTTAGAGAGCCTTTGAGACCTTTGATCTTTGAATAGTGCTAGCCTTAGCATTAAGATCATAATTGTGAGGTTTATCACAATTGTTTGAGGAATCTTGTAAACTTGCGTGTATCTTTGTGGTTTAGCATTGAATGTAAGTAGATTTCTCATGTCTTCTCTGTTCTTTTCTTTTGTTATTGATCTTGTGTGCATGAATGTTTCCGCATTGTAATTTGGCAAACGTTGTATTGGTTGTTCGTTTCACAACACATAATCTAGCTGAAATATGTTAATAATATTATTTTATGCACACATCAAGGGAATCAATTGTTGGTAATTATATATATGACCATTCCAATCAAATGCATTTGACATCCACATCAATATTAACTGTAAAAAACTATTCAAAAATTATTGCTATGGATCAATTTTTATACCTCTTTTATGAAGATTTCAGTCAGTACAAACCTTATCTTGTAGATAAAAAAAAAATCAGAAACTAACTTCTCAAATAATCTCAGAGAATTTTTAAAAAAATTATTACTAATCCGTATAAATTGCCTAAAAAAACCATCAATATAAAATGATACAAAAAATAGAGGATCTAGCATTAGATTTTCATAACAAAATCAGCAGGAATTTCCCAAACAATAATTACAATGTCATATAATCACTAGTAGTAAATTCCGAGAACCCGAAAAATGAAAACTTCAACTACTACCATTGCCTGCCTGGCTCCAAACTGTCTGCCTCTTCCAAATCTACCTTAAAATTTACAAACAAATGTCTGAAAATGGGATTTCTCCAAAAATGGAGAAAAAAAGAGAGATTAAGAGAGAAATAGAAATGGGAGTTTATAAAGAGGAAAAGGGAAGTTTAGGCATGCGGAGTAATTTTGTAAAAAAGGTTTTGTGTTTTTTGGATTTGGGTGGCCGGTGATTATAACTTTTCAACTTTTTCTTCGGGTTAATTTTATTGGGTTTATTCAATTATTTAATCATAGTAGAGTTTGACTACATACACATTAACTTTATGCATATGTTTTTGTTGATCAAATAATGAAAAATTTCTAAATCTTTGTACCAGTAAACGAGAAGATGTCTAGTTGTATAAGAATTTTTTTGCCGAGATATCATTTTCTCATTTGCTAGCCCATCATGAATCCCGTACATATATTAAATTTTCTTATTTTGAAGATTTTTATCTGTCAAAACAAAAAATATGTATTTGTTTGAGTTGTAAAAACTTTCACCAAAATACTGATTTCCCAACAAATTTCAAAGTACAATACTTTTTTAAAGTCCTCGTATGTCTAGCAGTTCCTCTGTAAAAATATAAAAATAAATAGTTTATTAAAACAAATGTTTACCCTCAAATTTGAATTTCATATTAATTGAAACAAACTTAGTAAATCAGTATGTTATTGTTGGAGTTTCTAAAATAGTGAGAATAATAATGTTTGTGAATCAAAGAATAATGATGTTGTGCCTTAAACGTCAATGAATCCCTCCCTACATTCAATATACCCATCAAACCTCTTTCCGAATTATATTATTCACTGATAATGACTTTCCCCTTTTTCTAGAAGCTCTCTAATTTCCTACTTTTCAGGCCCATTATATTGAGCCCATGGATTTGGGGTCTCAATTGAGTCATATATTTGGACCTCAATTGTAATTTATAAGTAGTAATAATAAAGTTACAGAATTAATTAAAGTAATCAATTCATTTGGAATGTTTCCAAAAATTAAGTAAGAAACAAGCAATAATTAGTTTGAATCCAACATAGAAATAATAATATGTATTGTATTACAAAAGAAATAAAGATTATTATAAAAAAAAAAATGAAGGGAAAACAAAAAAAGACCTTTTAAAACCTAGAATGAAACTGAAGTGAATTAAATGTATCTTTCTGTACAACTAAAACTTTACTAAAGCCAGTTGTAGGTTTCTGACAAGATTCTCCGTCGTCGTGCAGAACTCATCTTCCATCTACAGGATCCAAATGACACATTATAGTTATTTCAAAACACAAGATATTAATATTATTTAGGTTCCCTTTAGGGTTACAATTTGGAACAAATTTAGGCCTCTCATACAATCCAAGAGGTGATTTAGGATCACACTTTGAATTGCGTGAGAGCATTCGGAAGTTGCCCCAAAGGGTCCTAGTCTTGTGACATTTTTTATAGCACTAGGGACTTGTAGCAATTAGTAATTACATGGTAATAACTTATTCGACTCTAATATCATTTATAATTACGCACATATTGCATATTTGCTTATATAACACTTATCATTTTTGCTTTTTGGGAAAACACAAAGTACTATAGGATATAAAAATTACCTGAGCAACAACAGTAACATCAAGTGTTGAATTTCCAAATGGAAAGATATTGCTATTGATTATGATGAGATGAAACTTCTCTATTTCCTTTAATAGTTCTGCAATGCATCCTTCCTGTTGTTCGCAGTAAATTCGGATTAGTACGTCTTTTCCTGAAACTTTTACTTCAATTTTGGAAAATTCTTCATCGTAAAATTTGTCATCTTCATCATCTAAAAATAGATGTAAATTCCTCACAGAAACTTGTGTCTTTTTTGTTAGTGCTGCTTGTTCCTCAAGTGATTTAACTCTTTGTTGAAGTTGTTTCATGTACTTAATTGCACCTCCAAGAACAGAAGCCTTGTCCATCTGCACATATTAATTCAACTATTATAAGACAACATATATATGTTAGTGTAACATAATCAATGTTAGAGGTAATATTTCTCAAAATGCACAACTTGTTGTGAACGATTATTACCTCTCAATGATGCAAAATGCTAAAGCTCTAGTTCTCTAGTATTATCATAATAGAAAGCTACCCAATTCATCAAAGTAGAGGTTGCAAAATTACATAACTCAAATTTCACTTGTAATTAGTCCGTGTTAAAAGACCTAAATTCGAATAAGATATTAGAAATAAACATGTTCTAAGATAAAAAGTGAATTAACTAATTAAATTAGGCCTAATTGATGCATAATAAATCGTTGCATATGATAATCTTAGCAATCATCTACTCCTGCATTTTGTAAAGTGAAAAAATTCACAACATACATAATTCAAACACAATATCTCATATTTTGATATTATGTCGAACAATCACTTATTCTAAAAATTTAAAGTTACCGAGTGAGACACATATATCAGTTGATGCATAAGAGCCTCCACTATGTTTTTTCAATAAAGAAAAATAAAATGAAATGAAAACCTAAAACTAAAACCTACAAACCAAAAGGGACAAAGGGAAAAAGTAAGTAAATGAAAACTTAAACCCTAAAATAATTTCTTTTAGGAAAGAGTTCTATTTTTTATTTTTACCTTCTTGAGCACAGGAACAACAGCTGAAAGAGCTATGAATCTCTCAGTAAGTGTTGCTCTACGCTGTCTCTCTGCCATTACATGATCTTTAGCATGCAAACTTGACCTATTTTTCGAACAATTATGGTACTCAAATTTCATATGTTCGTTATATAATCCTGCCTCAATCCTAATGCCATCAAAACCATAGATCTGATGAGAATTTACTGGAGGAGAATTCGAATTTTTGAAAGAAATAACGTGCGAGGAAGGAATAGGAGTTTTTTGTTTAGAGTTGCAAGAATTCCAAGTGTTAGTCTTGAGCTGTTCTTTTGATGGCTTTACATCATCACTTTGTGAATTTTCCATTGATGAAAGATGATGAAAATCGATATCATCAAATGAGTAATCTAGCGATTCCATCCCGTTAATTAAATCTGGATCCTCCAATTCCTGTTTACAGTATCGTATATTTTGTTAATATTAATAAACAGATATTACTTAAATATACAATGACAATTTTATATCACTCAATCTTACTATCTCAGATATCCATTTTGTGGAAATGATTTCCATACTTTTATTTGCTCCGAGATGAATTTAAATACCCTAAAGAATTAAAACAAATCAGATTTCAAATTCAAATTTTTCTTTTTTTTCAAAAACCCAGAAATTCAAAATTAAATAAGAATTAATGACAAAAACTACACAAAAGATAAACTCTAATCTTGGTTTTTTGAGATGAAACCCTGATTTTTGCAGCTACTGAAAAAGGAAACTTACCTTGTTAAGAAATAGGAAAAAATGGAAACTTTTGATCTTCAGATTGGCTGAAAGGAAGACTTTGTTTATATATAGTGCTGTTCATTTATACACATCCACAGTCATAATATATGTTCCCACATGTGAAATTAATGTAATTTTTTTATCTTAAAATAATAGGGTAATGGGGGATTCAACCACCTCATTTAAAATTTATTTTTATATATAATTCAAAATTCAATTATGGACTGTAATTTTGACATGATTATATATATTATGAAGTTTTGTCAAAAAAAAAACAAAAAATTATTAATTATATTCTGTAATTTCAAAGTTATTTTTATGTATTTATTAAATTTTAAAAATAAACTTTTTATTTTTTGATATGTAAATGATTAATTCTTAAATTTTTGGTTTTTTTTTTACTTAATTTATTACGCCTTCAATACCTTTAAACCCCCTATATTTTTATTTGTCTAATAAATAGTCCTCTTGACTCTCAAAAGTTCCAAATAGCCCCCTCAACTTTTATTTTACACCATTCCGTTTTACCTCCGTCCAACTTCTGTTAAATGCCTGATTTTTTATTTTTTATTTAAAAGAAAAATATAAAAAAAAATTCTGTCTTCTCTATTTCTTCATACTTTCTCCCACATATTTTTCTTCTTCTTCCTTCTCTCAACCCTTCAACAATGACGCATTTTTTTTCTTCGTTTTTTCAAATAATGATATTGAGCTCATAGGCAATCCACCAAACTCAACTCACATTCCCATTTTTCAAACCCAAACCTAACTCATATGTCCATACCAATCGGACTCAAGCTTGGGTTATCCACCAATCCTTTTTTTGATTATTTAGTTTCACATTGATCCACCCATCAAAGTTCAAATCTTGGAATCAATCTGAGTTATTTATTTTTTTGGATTTAACGGAGATCTCAATTAGAAATGCCGAGAGACGAAAGAATAAAGAGATGAGAGAAAAAATGATGGAAAAAAAGATAAGAAAGAGTAATTTATAATTTTGATTTTTTTTTTTTTTTTTAAATCAGGATGCTACTTAGACCACTTAACAGAAATTGGACGGAACTTAAACCACAGGGATAAAATAAAAGTCAATTGGACTATTTGAGACTTTTAAAAAGGGGACTATTTATCACAAATAAAAATCTAAGGGATCAAAGGTATTTAAGTCATTTATTAAAAACTCTTTCTTTCTAGTTATTTTAAGTATCTCAAATTTTCTTAAAAATTTTAATATTTTTTATAACTTATTTAATTCTTGTTAAATTTTTCAGGCAGGAGAACCTCCTTTATTTTCTTGACTCTTTGCGCCTTTTCAGAGTATTGTTAGGTCCTAAACTTTTGAAAATAGGTTCATAATTTACATTTCATGACTTTTTGGGAATAAATATTTATATTCTTGAAAAAAGAAAACTACTGAATAATAATAATAAATTTCAACAAAAAGTAAATAAAAATTTTCACAATAATCGTATGATTAGTTCTTTTTCTGAGGGTTTTTTTAGGTTCTCTCAAAATGCCTAAAAAGTGGGAATTGGGGAGCTTTGAAAAAAAATTATTAAAAACAAAAATAATAATATAATTTAAGCAATTAAAGTTTGACCCACATGAAATTTCTTGTTACTTTCTGTAATTTTGGCACGTGGGAATTGGAAACTGCACTTGAAGTTACACGTGTTAGTGTTATGGTCAGAAATATGGTTCCGTTTATATTTTATTTACTGCCACGTGGAATTTCATCACGTGGTATAATTGTTCGGCCTGGACGGTCATAGCCAAATTCGCCTGCTAGTAATCGGATCAAATTGGGCCAGACAGCCCAAGTTAAGTGAAAAATTAATAATTAAATATTGAAATTAAAAAAAATCACAAAAATAAGTACCGTAAAAATTAAATAGAGTTGCATAATTCAATCACAATTTTACATTAAATAAATTAAACATAAGCTTGTAATCACAAGTAAAATAATGTGCCCATTATTCTCCAATATAGCATCACAAGTAAAAACAACGTGCCCATTACTCTCCAACATAACAACATAGACCAAATCTTTTTTTTCGAATACGAAATGTTTATTTTACGTGTACACATTCTAACGGTATAATATATACACTGGAAAGATGCAAAAACCCTAGTTAGAACATTGAACATGAGGTTTCTTTTTACAATGTGAGGATTAATTCAACGTGACTAACGAATTAGCCACGAAAAAATAAGAGGAATAAAAATCCCCACACAAAAGTCGGATCTCCATGAAAAACAGAAGAATGATCAAAATGGTCTAAGAAAAATGAAGAGATTTATATGGGCCTATTATTATTTTGATTTTTCTTTAATGGTGGAACTTGAGCAATGCCAATTGTAGATTTTTCACTAAATCCTTCACTGTTATTGAGTCTTCCTCATCCATCTGCAAGAATAAAATCAAGAAAAATTCAGATAATCAGTTAATTAACTGATAAAAGGTTTAGGTAAAAATACAAATTCTATTTAAATTAAGAAAAGACAACCCTTTTTTCGTGTAGACTGATATATAATTTATAAAATAAAAATTCACATCTTAGAGAATTTTAAAAAATAGGAGAACCGACCAAAATACCAATTTTTTTTTTCTTAAATAAATATTAATTTAGAACATGTGAAATGTCCAAGTTGGAAATTTGGATGTTATTTTCACATGTTTTAAAAAATAGCCCAATTTTGGTATGTAAAATTATGTGGTAGATTTGTGTTGAGATAAACCGACCCTAAATTACCTGAGCAGTAATAGTGATATCAATAGACGAATTCCCAAACGGCAAAAAACTGCTATTCACCACAGAAAGATGATGATCTTCGATTTGGGTCAGTATTTTAGCCATTAATCCTCTGTATTTCTCACAATGGATTCGAATCAATACATCTTTTCCCGACACTCGTGCTTCTATTTCCGGTAACTCTTCATCGGAGAAGTTTTCGTCGCAGGAAGAGATTTCTTCTTTCTTCGTCAAAACGGCGGATACCACAGTTTTCTTCTTAGTTTGTTCTTCAAGAAGTGTTAATTTTTCTTGAAGATCTTTCAAGTATTTGATTGCCCCACCAAGAACAGTTGCTTTGTCCATCTATACTCACAATATTGCAAATGTTTTTATTAGAATTTAGTTTTATGATGTTTATAAAATAAATGTTGTAATGACTCACAATCTCTACTATTTGCCATGTAGTTTTTTTATAACTCATTTTTCTCTATTTAACAGTGAATCATTATAAATAAAATTGTAAGTATATATTAAGTACCTTTTTAAGGCCAGGAACAATGGCAGAAAGAGCGATGAAACGTTCATTAAGTTTTTCTCTCCGTTTTCGCTCCGCCATTACATGATCTTGAGCATGCAAAGGATTTCTACTCATTGTTGCATAATCTCTCTTATTCCCTTTATTCATTTTCACTTCATTCTTTTGATATCCATTTTCATACCTCACAAACATATCTTGAAACCCCATTTTCCCCGAAGAAATCACTTCGTCTTTAGGCTTCAAAGCGCGATCTACATCTCCATAAAACCAATCCAAATTCACACTTTTTTGTTGCTTATTAGGCCTTGAATTTTCAATATATGAACCACCAAACACCGCGGGATATGAATAGCTTTCGGATGAAATAGATTGATTGAAACTTTCCCTTAATGTTGTCACAATATCTTCACCAATGAATTCATCAAAATAGTTCGTATTGTATTGCTGCGCGAAATTGTAATCATTCATATTTTCTGAATTTTGATCTGGGTTGTTATAGAATGACCGAAATTTGTATGGTTGTCCAAAAGGGTTTCTATGAACGAGAACCAAATTCAATATTTTGATGTGGGTTGTGACAAAAAGATTGAAATCAAAAGAATTTTTACGAATGAGAACAAAATTCAAAAATATTTTGATCTGGTTGTTAACAAAAGGATCGAAATTTCTACAATATTGTGTCAAATGATATGTTTGACCTTTTATAATAAAAGTTGCATGTGTGAAAGTTTTTGTCTTTTTCAATGTAAACTATTGAAATAATGGCTGGCATATTCTCTTCAAAGTTGACCTAAATGGAAACATGGGAATTAGGATTAATCAAAATACAACTTGATTATAGAAAGAGATTTGGAATCTACACAAAAAATATAAAAAACATTATAGTTTTAATTAAAATTACTAATTATTAGATGGTTTTAATGATAGGGATTTGAAAATATTTGGAATACTATTTCGTTTATTCTTTAAAAATGGTTTCATATATTTATTTATTTCAGTGCATTAATTTCTGAAGTTAATTGATGAACTCTCAAGATTATGACCATGTTAGTTTCATACCCATTATATAGTATTAAATCAAAATTTATGTTACTTTTTGTCTATACAAAAAAGGGTTTTACACGGTACACAGTCAGATTCAAAAAATGCTAATAAATTTTATGAGTTAAATTAATCGCAAATTTCTCAGAATAGAAAATATTAGGTATTTCATTTGAACATAGGCCTTAAATAAAAAATTTGAGATAAAAGGATTTTACAGGTTGAGTTGACAATTTATGAGTAATGGGGGAAAAAGAGTATTCCATTATTTATATAAACCAGCTGTTTTTTTTAATAAATGTTATATAATTGATATATTAATTAATTAAAAGATTTGATATCTTTTATATTATTATTGTAATAAAACTGTTAAGACTCTGATAAGCTACCTGTGTTTTGACTAAATCCTCCACCAATGTGGCATTAAAACTGCCAACCCTAATTGGTCATTGCCTGAATTAGCTGAGCCTAAACAACTAGTAATAAGTCATTAATTAACTCGAAAAAGTTACTACTTCAAGTGACAATTTTGTAAATCTTGTTGCAATGCGATTTTAAGTGACCAATAATAAGCAAGTTATTAATAACTCGCTAAACTGGTCATTTCAAGTGACACTTTTCGAAAATTTATGTAGTTTGGCCCAGTTCTCAATACTTACGTGTTTAGGATTCAAATTTGAGTTCTTAGTCCGATTAGTATAGACTCTTTTAGTTTTAACTAGCCAAATGAAATTGCGCCAAACAAATTCTTACTAAGTCGAGCATGTACATTCTATATTTCTAGTCGACTCAGCTCATTTGCAAAAATAAAACCAAAATACACTAAAACATTTGAATGTATGAAAGTTTCATCCAAGTAAATATTTATTTTGTGTTAAAATCTATGTGCTGCTCTTTCATTTCTAAATACAGCTTTTCTAATTCTGCATAAATCCCTAAAGATTGATGATGAATTGCATCACCAACCGAGAAAACATGAACATTTTTATCGGCCTCCATCCAACTCCACCCTGCAATCTTCCTAATTCCTTTTTTTTGCATCAAATTCCTAATTTCCGCTCCATCATT
>JAYMTB010001389.1:0-10970 GCA_036897585.1 Francoa sonchifolia
AAAAAAATAATAATAATAATAATAAATTTGTAAGTAAAGTTATATAATGAAGTAAAGACTAAGCCTAAAAGGGGACAAAATTGCTTAAGGAAGAATGAACAAAAAATGGTATAAAAAGGGTTGATTTGGAAGATCTTTTTACCAAACTCAACTAATAAAATAATATGTCTTAAAATGTCATATTCCTATTTACATTTTCAGAAATGTTTTTTCTTCACAACTCCCACCTTTCTATTCAAATTACTTTTTTTTTTTTTTTTTTTAATGCAGATTGAACCGTTAAATTAAATTTGAATATCGGGTATACCGATTGACCCAAAAGTTATCCAATATGCATATCAAACACTTTTTGCGAAAGTCGAAATTTTATTCGGTTCAGCTTGAAACTTGGATCAACCTAGTCTTATTTTGAGGCTGACATACTCATACTCAATAGTCTTACCAACTATGTACTATATCTAACACTTATCGCGAAAATCAAAAAATTTCTTCCGCCTAAAACATGGACCAACCTAGCTTTACTTGGAGGCTGACATATTCAATGGTTTCGCCAACTGCTATGTATATCTAACACTCATCGTGAAAGTTGAAAAAAAAAAATCGGCTTAAAACGTGGACCAACCTAGGCTTACTTGGAGACTGACATACTCAATGGTCTTCCCAACTACTACAGCAGAGATTCGAACTTACCAAACACAAAATTTGTAAAACTGAGATTAAACTGTTGTAAGAGAAATTCGAACTCAGAACCTTGTCTATGATACCATGTTGAACTGCAATTGACCCAAAAATTTAAATTGTTAAATAAGGGTCCAATATTATATCTACCATGGTATTAGTTGATTCAATTTAAGTTATATTAGAGTTTGTATATTTTAAAATTAGTTGGATTTAATTCCAAGTAACCAAGTTTAATTGACTAAATTATTTAATGCTAGATCTAATTATAATTAAAAATAATAAAAATATAAATTGAAAACAAATAGTTTTACATAAATTAAGGGAAACCCAATAATATAATATTTTTCACCAATATAAAAAAAAAAACATTAAAGTAATAATAAATATAATTCATTGACTTAAAGAAAATAAAATATTTACCATTTGAAAATTCCTAATCTAAGACAAATGAATTAAAGACTTCACCAGTCCCTTTATTTCCCCACTGTTCTTTGTCTCACCTTCCTCCTTCCTCCTTCCTCCTCCCTCCTTCAAAACCAGTTCTGACTAAAATCATTAATTGCTCACAGAAATCCTTCAAATTCATCAAAACAAATCATTATTTCAAATACCCATTTCTCATTTCATTCAAATGAGTAAAAAAATGAAGCTTTTTTCCCTCTTCAAAAATGCCAATGAAATCACCAAATCTCCATGGCCATGGCCTTCTTGTAACCAATTAAAAACCCTCTCTTTCAGAACCAGTAATAACGATGAGGATTTCTTCAAAACCATCAATTCAACCTACGTAGAAACACCAGAATCTTGGTTCACTAACTCCTCCGAATGCGTGAGTTTTTCGTCTCAATCAGAGGCTTCCGGAGAAGGAAATGGCTCTATTGAAAGTGTGATTCAAGGGCTAAGGTCAGAAAGGTTGTTCTTCGATCCGGGTGAGACGAGTTCCATTTTGGATGAATCAAAATCTGGAAAAAATGAAGAGTTACTACTCTATAAGGAAAGTGTGACAATGTGTATTGATTCATACGACCCTTATGATGATTTCAAAAAATCAATGGAAGAAATGGTTGAAGCTCATGGATTGAAGGAATGGGAATGTCTTGAACAACTTCTATGGTGTTATTTAAGTGTTAATGATAAACAAAACCATGAATTTATTCTTGGTGCCTTTGTTGATTTATTAATTTGTATTTCTTTTTCTATTTTTTCTATTAATTCTCATTCCCCTTCGTCTCCGTTATCCTTCTGTAATTCATCATCATCGTCTTCATCATCATCATCTTCCTCTGAAGTTGAACTCCAAGAGAAGAATGATTGTTCATCTTTTGATGTTTAATTCAATAAATAAATATGTGTATAAACTTAGTTAATTTTTTTCTTTTAATTAATATAATTCATTTTTGGTTCTCTTTTGTTGAACTGTATAAGCTAGTAGGTAATGGGTCTAATAGGTATGTGTAACACTGCCTCTGTTTGAAGCTGACATACTCAATGGTTTCACCAAACACAATGATTGTAAAATTGAGATTAAACTGCTGCAGCAAATATTCGAACTCAGAACCTTGGCCTCAGAACCTTGGCTCTGATATGAACTATTACACGCTTAAAATAATAGGTAATGGGTCCAATATGTAACGCTTATGAAACGTGGACCAACCTAGCATTTCTCTAAAACTGACATACTCAATAGTCTCACCAAACACAATACGTATAAAATTTGGATTAAACTGCTGCAGAGATTCGAACTCAGAACATTGACTCTGATACCATATTGAACTACTACTACTTGATTCAAAAGTTTAAAATAATAGATAATGACTTCAATATGTATATCTAACACTTTTTATTACCTATTATTGAATATTATAATTAATTTTTGGAAGTAATTTTTTCATTGAAAAATAATGATAATTTATTTTAACAAAATATTTATTAAAATAAAAAAATAGAGTAATTAAATGCAACGGTAGGAAAATCTTTTGAATTGTTTTTAAAAAAAAATAATAAATAAATGCATATTTTGCTTAAACGGCAGTCCGATAATAAATAAATGCTTAGAAATATTGTGATTGGAGAATATGGACCGTTGGATATCTGAAAACGGACATGAAGAGAGGATCGTAGCCGTTGATTTTGAAAACGCGATAGTCATTGTCGTATGATAGTTACAATACCAATTTTGTACTCATATCCCTGCAATCAATTTTAATTCTTAAACAACACTTAATCTTATGTAGGTTGTGACCACTTGAACATGGGCATTGTGTGTCCGAAATCGAATCCCGCCTATATTTGGGACGGAAAAATTTGTTAATTTATGGAAAATAAAAAACATGGTTACGATGGCGACATAGTTGCTTTGTTCCTTCGGGAGTAATTAACTGGTCGTTCGTACTAACGATAAAATAGTCGTTTTACTAATAAATTGATAATTAGACTTAAATACACTATTGTTATTATAACAAAGTGCTCCTCAAACTGTTATTTATAACGTTTTATCTTTTAAACTGAGTTTTTGTAACAAATTACTCATGCTATCAAATTTGGTTATATTTTCCGTTTTTATTTCATTTTATTATTTTTATTTTAGATAATTATTACTTTTCGAGATAATAGATATTAGTTGAAAAGGTTGAAAAGGTTGAAAAGGGCGAATAACTTACTTGATAAAGTTGTAACAAACTATTATTTTACTTGCTAGATGGTGCTTAATTTCTAAAATGACATATTTTGTTTAGATAAAGTCAATATAGTAATAACTTTTTATTTATTTCAGCGGTAAAATGACCATTTTATCCTTACACTGCGGATATTATGAAATAAACTTACGAGCTAGATGATTTTTAATTTTCAGAAAAAGATATAGTTTTAGATAAATAAATAAAAAGATTTGAATTTTGTGAGCAAAAACTGTTCATTTATTTTAGTGGTAAGATGGTCACTTTCGATCATTTTAAAAGTGAAATGACAATTTTACCTTTATACCGAGAATATTATGAAATAAACTTATGAACCAAGAATATGATTTTTAATTTTCGGAAAAGATATAATTTTAGATAAATAAAGAAAAGGATTTGAATTTTGTGAGCAACTAAATGCTAAAGGAAAAAACAAAAGAAAAAGGGGATATTCTATATAAGTGGTGAAGAGAAAGAATGTTGGACACTAAGAGTTGATATATGATAATGATGTTTTATTTATCTTATTTTTTATATTTATCTAAATTAGTAAATATAGGAAGATAATGGTAATTCTTATTTTCCATTTCCCTTTTCCCTTATCCTTTTGTTGATATATATCAACATTTGTGGCTAGGGGACTAAGATATCCAATATGATATATAGTTTCTTAATTTTTTTACGATATTTATCTATTTCAATAAAAAAAACATGAAATTTAAACGTATTTAAAATAAATAAATTTGACCAACACGCATACAAAATGCCCGAAAAAAAATAGTTTCAAATTTGTGAACTAATATATATTGATTTTTTTTTTTGGTAAATAATTTAATTGAATTTGTTGAACTACCGATTGACCCAAAAGTTTAAGCTGTTAGGTAATAGGCTCCCTCATGCGAAAGCCGGAAATTTTCTTCTACTTCAAACGTAGGCCAATATATAACCTTACTTTGAAGCTGGTCACACTAAACATTTTTTAGTTTGAAACGTGGACCAATATATAAAAGCTTAAGCTGTTAGGTAATAGGCTCTCTCACACGAAAGTCAGAAGTTTTCCTCGGCTTGAAACGTAGACCAATATGTAATCTTACTTTGAGAGAAACGTGGACCAATATATAAAAGCTTAAGTTGTTAGGTAATATGCCTCATCATGCAAAAGTCAGAAATTTTTTTCTGCTGCTTTGAGTTTTTCGACTTGAAACGTAAACCAATATATAATCTTACTTTGAGGCTGGTCACACCAAACATTCTTCAGTTTGAAACGTTGACCAATATATAACTTTATTTTGAGGCTAGTCACACCAAATAGAATGCGCGGATGTTCAAATTTAAAACATTTTGCTCTTATATCATGTTAAACTACTGATTGATCCAAACACTTAAACTATTAGATAATGAGCTCAATATGTATATTTAACAGAATTAATATGAATTAGGGTTTTGAGTGAGCGAATAAAGTCAAAGAAAGTCAACGCTGCCGATTTTTGAGATGGGCAAAATTAGCATAGATGCCTCGGCTTCAATCTCTAAGATAAGATTCTTGTCTGGCCTAGGAACCTTCTAAACCTATTTTTTATAACTAAATTTTTGTATTAACCAATGCTTATAATTAATAATTAATTACTGATTTAATATTTTATTTAATTAAAATGGAAAATTAACTGCAATTCTCAAGAAAAATTTATCAAATTTATAAACAATTTTGTCTGTTCTTGGCCAATTTTATACACCCTTAACTGCAATTCTAAATGGGTGTTTGATAAATAAATAAAAAAATCAATTTAAAAAATTAAAATATATTTTTTCAAAAAAAATTAATACTCATTTAAAGTTTTCAAGTGCAAATTGATTTTTTTTTAAATTAAAAATTAAAATTTTCTTTTTTGGAAAAGAAATTAAGAACATTTATTACAAATGGTGAAACAAACAAACCCTAAATCTATTACACTGCAGGCTTTAGCTTGTCAAAAAGTTGGAAAAATAAATACTACTTTTTTAGATTATACAAGATCTAGGGTTTGTAATTAGAGAGATTTAATCCATTAATTATAGGTTCATTTTCCCAAGAAAATTAAAATTTAATTTTCCATAATTACAATGACCAAAAAGTAGGGTTTATATGCATTTATGAATCAGTAAGTTTGAAATTAAGCAAATCCCAAATCCCTAAAAGAACAATAAATGTGAAGATGACATTACAAACAAAAAATGATGAATTAATAGTCAGATGGTAAAGAAGTACTATAGCCAGAGATTTAACTCACATTTAACACATTGTAATGATTCATCACCAACCCAAGAAGAACCCTATTTTTATATCAAATTTATGATGAATGATATGGATGAGTGTTTGGGATATGATGAGGAGATAGTGACTAATGAGTTTGTACAGATTTTGTGACCAAACATTGCTACTCATCATGTATATGTGTATGTGTATGTGTATGTGTATGTGTGCAAGTTTGCCATTTTTCACTAAAAAAACTACATGGGGTCAGCCCATTAATAGTTCTATGGATTTGGGTTCATATCTAAATACCCACTAAGCCCATGACATGCAAAATTGATCATCTCATCGTATGTCAAAAGATTTTACTAGTTATTATGTTCCTTCGTCCCCATATGCTTAATTGAAATTGCTCTATTACGTGTAAATAACACCGTATACTAAAAAAGTGATAGTGAAACATTGGATTAGTGGTATAGAGACTCTAGGAACATAATAACTATAATTATTTATTAGGTAGCACATCTCTTTAAAGGAACAAGATTGAAGCAAAATGGGTCACATTGTTCTCATTGTGGAGTTTCCTTTAGCCTCATACATTTTATAGTGGTGGGTTATAGTTTGCCATAAGTCTCAATTTTGATGCTCCAAATCCTAAAGTTTCAATCTATTGGGTCTCTCCCATTACCCAAATCTAACCAAATTTATATTATTCTTAAACTTGTCTTCATTGTCTCTTCTTTATCCAACACTCGTCTACACTTAACAAAATGTGTTCAAACTAAGGATGTTTCGTCACCGAGTTTTTTCTGATCTCAAAAACTTTGAAATTGCAATTAGTACAGGTCCTCCTATACTTAAAATTTTAGCATAATATTCGCTCGTACAAAATAACCCATGTCATAAATGAACGAACGAATTAAGATAAACTAAAAAAGAAAGAAAAAGAGATGCCCATGTAGTTTTAAGTTTGGTCTAAAGAACACATGATGTAACATGAAGCACAAAGATGTCTTGTCTCTCCAACTTTACCATAAAGGAAACATCTCTATAGATAAACATTGGTCTATGCAATTTTTTTCTTTCCATATCCACAGCCTGGATTTCAATTTTCCAACATTTTTCATCATTACTTACACTCATAACTGTAAAGCCTTCTTTTAAGTGAACCACTTTCCATTGCAATCTTACATATCATTAACATCAAAAGTATATCAACTGAATTCTAACTAAAATACCTTGATACTGAATAATTTGACCGGTTAAACCATCCATAGAGTATCTATTTCATATAAATTATGGTTATGGTTGTTAGATATACATATTGAATTCATTATCTAACCGCTTAAATTTTTGGATTAATCGGTAGTTCAACATAGTATTAGAATATAAGATCCTGAATTTAAACCTCCGCTTATGAATCAATCGATAGTTCAACATAAAATCAAAGTACGAGATCATGAGTTCAAACCTCCGAATGATTTGCATATTTTTATTAAACTTAAGATGTATTATTTATTAGAAAGCAACGAGTGAAAGCAGATGGCAGTGAGTAATGATATGTATTGGAAAATGTAGACAAAATTTGACTGAAATTTCATTAAAAGGCATTGAACTAGCTGTCGCTAACCACTTGCATATCCAAATCCCAATGCCTATCTTTCTCCTCCATTTTGACCCAATTATGGGTTTCTTTTGGCTCTCTACTCCACCTGCAGAGACTGCTCATTTCAGCATGCTGCATAATTTGTCACACATTGATTTCTATTTTTGTTTCTTGCTTTGGCATTATGTTTTAGTTAACAAACCCTTTATTTCTTTTCTTCCCAATAATTGATACTCGTCTCGTACCAATATTTCGAGATACTGTCAAATACAAGACATGCTGGGACGATGATTAAAATTATTGGTGAGGATTAATTTGATGTTAAAAATGTAAGAGGGCATGTGTATTTATTTAAAGTCAATCCCAATAAGTGCTAACATGCGCGGTTTTATATTTTATTTTCAAAAATAATCTCGACCAAAATTACGGAAGATTTCACAGACTCACACCACTTAATAATAATAATAATAATAATTCGAAATAGAATCAAAGGGTTTTGAGATTTGATTTGCATCAAAAAAATATACAATTTCACTAAATAATTAAAACAAAATTACAAATCCCTAATTTCTATGATGACATGGCAAACATTTATTTAATTACTCGCACGATCAAACATTAAAATGTTACATACTAAGGTCACATGCGACACATGAAGGAGATCCATTTGGATACACCGCCGGTGGTGTATGTATATACTGCTCAAGTGCTAATTTTATATTGGTTGTTTCCAATATAAAATTACGTTTTTGTCCTTCTTTAGAAGGATCTGATGCAGACATCGTCATGGTGGTGTATGCAAAAATCTCTCCAAAGGGGTCCGGTCACGTGTGTTTCCTATGACTCACGTGACTTCCGGACCTCCGATTCGCACCACAGTTCTTCACAGAGTAGACTCCATTCCAAATCTCAGTGAAAGCTCTTACGATAATCGCATGGTGACAAGGCGAATTCAGCTGCAGAAAACAGCGTAAGAGATTGCGAAGCTCATCCTTGGAATAAATTTCATTCTCCAGTATCATTTGCAGCATCGAATGCCGGAAATCCAAATACGGGTCGTCCGAGTCTTTCTCCACGGCTAGACCTTCGCTGCCAATTCTTCCGAAGCCTCTCACCGGTAGAGAGGTTTTCGTGTCCGGTTCGGTGTCGGAAAATTGTGATGAAGTGTCGACGTTGGGGGAGAATGTTGTGGCGGTTGTGGTTGTGGTGGTGGCGGCAGAGGAGGAGTCGAAGGAGTGGTAGTTTTTGGGTTTGGAACGGAAAATGGAAGACAGTTTTGGCCCGCAGTTGCAGCCAATGGATACTGAAACTGTGTTCAGAAGGAGCTTTTTTTTGTCGAGGGACATTTTTGTTTTGGATGAAATTAGAGGAAGGAAATTTGGTATATATATATATATATATAAATGGGATTATGCATGTGACTGGGCTGTTATTTATTGAGTGTGACAAATGATCTGGACCGCACATTTTATCGGAAAATTAAAGTGGTAATATTTGATATCTTGCGAGTGTGGGTCTCGTGAGACCAAAGAAAAATAATGTTCAATTCGGGTTAAATCGTAATATGGATAATAAGAATGAGAGAAAATGATCGGTTATATTCCGAGAATAATCGTGAGTAACAGCTCTCTCATTGAAATGTATGTCGGTGCTGAAGTTTCTAAGTTTACTATTTTGTGATTAGGAATGGGCGGGTGTCATTTCTATGGTGTAAAAATGACTGTTTTTTGTATTCGCTGTGAAAATATAAATTTTTTATTACATTCTACCGTAATAAATAACGGATATTTATAATATATATTTGAGACTCTCCATGTCTGTCACGTGTCCATCATATAAGTTCTAGGGCGTTCATATTTATGGGGAACTGCGTGGCACATATGTGGTCTAGTTTTGGTATGCCTCATGGGGTGCTTAGAAACTTTAGAATTGTGTTTACATACACCTCCAAAAGTCTCTTCGAAATATTACAGATTTAGGGTAACAAGACGACCCTCCTACCTCTGGGCTGTCGCTTTGTCTTTCCAAACGTACTTCTTTTGTCTCTTCGTATTTTAACGCTCTGTCTAACTTCCCTTTCGAACTGGGATTTGTCGGTGTTGCACCAAGGCATTTTTTGATGTTCTAGGACTATTTTGTAGTGAGTCGGGCCTCCATGGGCCATGGCGATCCTATCATTAGACCAAGTCAATCGATTCAGACGGGTCACGATCCGAACCACGTAAAAATCCTTTTACTAGCACTCTCATCATCATTTTCGCCCGAGAATAAGAGTGTAAGAATATTAAGTTACAAGTTTAATAGTTAGAAAGGTAAATCGGTATTTACGTGTATTTATATTCTTTATACCAATTGGACGGATCGTAAGAATTGATTGGAAGAGGTATCACGGGAGGGAGAAGTGAGGAATATAAGCCAACATTTGTGCCTAAGATTCGGCTGGTACTATTTGGTTTTTTCTGATTTATAAGTTAATACTATGTTTTTGTATTTTGTTGGATTGAGTGGTCCTGTTTTGTCTGCCTACTTTTATCAGTTAGTCTGATTGGGCTGAAAGTAAGTAACCCACTAAGGAAGTGTAATATCATGAGCCAACTTTTGGCCCAAATAAAAATCTGAAAATCAAGCCCAATATATATATATATATATACAAATATTCACCGACCAAGGACTCAACAATAACTTAGATAGACTTTTTGTTGCATGGGTCAATACCCACGCAACAGCATGCCTATTACAGCTGCAGAGCTAATCAAAAATTTGTGCAAGCAACAAGCACAAATACAAAACAGTCTATTTTGTGCAAACATAAAATACATGTACAAAAATGAGCCCATATATAATTTTAAACTACTCTGTATAAACAACCAGCATATATAAACTAAAGTTTTTCAACAAAGAACCCAAAATTATGCATTTGTCATACTATTTGAGCAGATTCTTAATGCAGGATAAAAGTAAGGCAAAGTGAATTTTGACCCACTATTTGTATTTAATGTGATTGTGAGCAAACTTTTTAAATAAAATAAGTTGATTTTTCTTGGAGGTGGGCTCGAGGAAATTAAATAATTATTAATTTATGTGACAATGAAGTCTTTATTGGAACATTGAATTCACTAATTCATGACCATGGGATTGCATGTATTAATATAAGGATCATGTGTTTCATGTCATCTACTTTCTTTAATTAGTTATGGACTTTATGTTCTTCATTTAGACCTCAATTTTTCACAATCTCGGGTCCACTATAAGAATAATTCATTATAATTGAATTATTGATTGATCCAAAAATTTAAACTGTTAAATAATAAACTCAATATATATGTCTAATAGTGTTCGGCAAAACTATCCATTAATAAATACGGGATACCAAAGGAAGAAGCTTCAACAAGCTCAACAATGGCGTAGAACTGTATTCTATGTATAATCGACATATGCAAATTCATCACTCTTTTGATGAATTTACATAGAAAGAAAAGGGAAAAAAGAACATACAAAACACACAAATAAAAAAAAACAAAACATACACACAGAAAGAGAATCTCAGGAACTGGAATTGTCATTATCTGTTCATTCTGATTCGTACAACATGAAGAATCAGATCAAAAACTCGAGTTATACTGGGAATTATATGCCGATTGATGAATCGAAAACAAGTAGTGATCGGATTACTCGAATCAGCTAATCTCAGCCACACACGCCGGAGGAAATGAGGCCCGGAGGAGTACGGCGAAGTAGCCATCGGTTGGAAATACGCCCACGCCGCTTGCTTCCCGAG
>JAYMTB010001390.1:0-10969 GCA_036897585.1 Francoa sonchifolia
GGTAATAGTTTACTGCCATATGCTGTCCTTGTTCTCCCAATACTTTCTTGATCTCTTCCTTTTCCAGGCCCAAACTCTCTGCTAGTAATTCCTGTATTCTGAATCCAAGTTCTCTCACTTCTGTGCAATAATTACTCACTACTTCCCTGTTTACAGCACAAATTACTTTTATTTAGTAATTATATTGTACTATGCCTGTGCAGCTCAGATCGGACCTTATAATATGAATGGGTTGAAATAATAAAATCTTTTTAAAATAAATGAACAGCAATTGAATGGATGAGGAGTGAAGAAAAATCCAACTAGCACTAAGTAGGAGTCAAGTCAAGGCCAGTGGATGAGATAAGAAGGCCCATGACTTTTAACAGTCTGGCCCATAATTTCCCATGAGGTCGCTTTCATGGGCAATCGACACGATGGACACACGTCATTGGTGCATTATTCTTCCATGAAATTCGTCAACACAATCAATAAAATAAAATTATATATATATTCGCTTACTCTTGGAGTAAACACCGATGACTTATTTATGGTCCCACCTTATAATTGAAAAAGGAATCTATCAAATAAACCCCAGAATAAGAATCCGACAATAAAATCCAATTTCCCATTTTCAGTTTTTCAGTTTTTGAAAAAAAAAATATTTCTAATTTCCTCTATTTTCATATATGTGGGGCGAAGCATAGCACATGGATTTTAAAAGTCTACCATTCAATCCCTTGTTTTTAGACATATTTTAAAATGTAACATGTTACATGTTCCATGTTTCAAATAATTATAAATTATTTACTTCCCAAGTTGGCATTATATTGTCCAAACAATAGTCTCCAGCCCTATCCTATGCAAAAGTTGCACTTTCTGTCAAATTACCAAAATCAATTTTATGAATGTTCTTAGTTTAAATCTTATCATATCATCAATTTCGAAACATGGATTTTATTTTGTGATAATTAATACGCGTCGTCGTGGATATACTCATCAGAAAAGAAAAAAATAATAATAATTGTGGTCCCAGTATTAAATAACTTGTATAAGTGGTTGACATCTTTAAAACACATGAGAATAAAATCTAATCATAATAATTTTATAATATTCAAAAGTTTGAATAAGACTGTAGATACTATATAAGACATTCTAAAAGTACACTCAAAATCTTTATCACTTGTTATTTCATCTTTGATAGCAAAAACTTTCGTATAGGCAATAAATTTGTCTTTTGTCTTTAATCCTGTTATCTATATATTGAAAGGCATATATAAATTATTTTGTAACATAGCACTATAAGTATTTTGTCTTTAATCCTGTTATTTATATATTGAAAGATATATAAATTATTTTGTAACACAGGACTATAAGTTATACATTCTATAATACACTAAAAAGTTAGTTAAAACTCAACTCCTATAATTAAAATTGGGTCCAAACTAAACCGAAAATCTACTCAACACTTTATGTCGTCACCTCTAGTTATATACATATTTTCTTTTCCAAGTGAGATATGAGCACATGATTAAAGTTAGAAGATTTGCTTAAAAAGACTAAAATCAAAAGTACAATAATAATTAATTTGAAGTGGACTTCACTTTCAGACTCTTTACATTTAGTTACACATTCTTTTTCTTACCCAACCAATTTATTCAATCCGTTTAAAATTTTGAAAAATTTGGAGTAATAAAAATGAGCTAAATCTCCCAACTTTAAGAACAATTAGTGGAACTTTATAATGCGTACACATATTTTCCGACTAATGGAATCCAAACCTTTCAAAACTACTTCTAACAAATAATTATAAAAAAACATACGCACACTTTATTTCCCTCTTTTAACAACAAAAAGTAGTATTATTCCAACTTTAGCACTTATAATTATAGGAACACCCATTTATTGTCATTTCAATTTCAATTTATAAAGTGAAATACCGTCTCTAAAACTTGGAGTTAATAAAAGACTTACTTGAATGGAAGAGGATTAGAAGGCCACTCAGGCACATACTTTTGAAGAGGATAACAATGGAGTCTCAAATAATCTCTCCAATTATGAACTTTTTCCTTTTTAACATTAAAACTTGTTGATAATCTCATTGTCTTCGCCGGGTCATCGGAATACAATTTCAGTTTCTCCTCCACCGGCAAATCGAAAAACTCATGTGCCATTTTCATCATTTCCATCATTGCTTCCCCTGAAACTCCATGATTAATCACCTACACAAATTTCAAAATTTCATAAATTGGATTTCTGGGTCTTAATATTTTTCGAATGGGTATCTAAAAATCCAATTACCTGAAAAAATCCATAAGATTCACATGCATCGCCGATCTGTTGAACCACTTCTGCTCTGTTTTGACAACCCAAGTCAATCACCGGAACATTTTCACAAGCGGAGACTTCCGACAGCCGAGGCCGGTCAGATTCCGGTCTGATATAACTTTCCGGCAAGTGGGTGTATTTAATTCCGGTGGAAAGGACTTTGGTATCCATTAATTCCGGCGGTTATGACAGGGGAGGAAAAACAAAGCAATAAAGTTTTGATTGTTTTTTATTTTCTTTTCGTTTGAGTAATTTCCAGGAAGATGAGAACTGAGTTATCAGATTCATATAATATATATAGGTGAACGTGGCCGGTTACCCTTTCCGGGCGTTGACGGTGCATTTGTAATCCTTTGACAGTTGTGTGTTTCTGATTGGTGGAGATGTTACCGACCATTGTCCCTCATGCTGCAGTGTTAATTCTCTTTAGTATAAATAAATTATTATTTGAAGTGTCACATTTTACCTGTTTTTATTTATGCTAAATAATTACATACATTAGTGATTAACAAATTTGCATATTTTAAAAACCCAAAAAAAAAAAAAAAAAAAAAAAATTATTAAAAGCAAATACCAAACAAGATTATTTTGGTAAATCAGATTAACAGATCTCAAGTATTAGACAAATTAATAGATATCGATAATGTTTAAACACGTACTACTAGACAAATTATCATTTGATTTCATCTCCTAGGTAAATCAAAATTCAACTTGCGAAATTGCATATTATCAAAATTTTAAAACCAAATAAAATCACTAATCACACTGATGTGGAACAAAAAACGAAAATCAAACACGTTTTAAAAGCTCTATCTTATCCAATGGTTTTCTTTTTCCACTATGTAAACATCACCGGTTTGTTTAGGAGCCGACAATACGATAGCCTCAAACGTCTCTCTTATGGATAGAAAAAGTGATGGGGTTTGAATGGGCCTAAGCCGTATAGAAAACGCACAAAGAATTGTGAAAATAAAAATTATAATGTCGCACAAAATTAAAACCTATAATTTTCATTAAAGATAAATACGCAATAAACTATATAATAAGGAAAATTGGTATGCATATACGTAGACCAAATTGTGTAGGTCTCAGTAGCTAGCTAGCAAACATAATGAAGGCGGTGCATGTGCTAAACATTCTACCTCCTTCAATTGACTAATGCATGTCAGCGTGGGTCCATCATTTTTTTTTAATTTTTTTTTTCTCTCATTTTGTATTAAAATATAAAAATTCCGATTTACTTAGTAGTTCACATAAATCTGGAACCAGATGATAGGCCAACTCGATAAAACAAGTAAATTTGATAATTAATATATTTAATTTGAAAAATTGAAAAAATATGTGATGAAAACATGGGATTAGCCGAATGAGGAAAGGATCCCCAAATCGTTTCCGCCTTGATTCTATGTCCCAAAAGTCTTTATTTTATAGCATAGTGGGTCCCCATTACTTACACCAGCATGTGAGCGCATACGCGGCTCACCCACGCCATCATCCAGTTTTCGAATGATGTCACGAGAGTGACGTATACATGATGACGTAAAATAAAAAATAAAAAATAATCCATAATCCATACACTCACACGACTCTTTGTATTCTTGTTTTGTCAAACTTATTAGATATAATAATTTAGAGTTCAATCCCATAAGCATACTTAATTTGTCTCTAGAAGACGCGTTTATTTGCTAGCTAATATGTGACGATGCATGCGGGTGACACATCAAGTTGTCTACCATTTTCTACAATCAATTTTCAACCACCCCAATAATTTCAACAATTCTAGATGAACTATTTTCTATATCTATTAATTTTGAATACTTATGGACTAAACATAAAACATAATTTTTTGTACTAGGTGCCCGTAAGATTTTCCTATTAAATCAACATCATTAGTAGTTGTGGCATAGACTAAGGTTTTATTTAAAGTTGAATCGGAAAGAAAGAAAGAGCAATTCTTCGTTTTTTTCCGAAATCTTAATTCCAACCCTGTTTTTTTTTTTTTATATATTTTTATCGAAATCTGGAAATCACTCCAAAACGAACCTAAACCTACCAGCTCACTTCTAATAGTCCATGTGCACATTAATAAAAGCCCATTAACATGCTGTACGCATGGCCCAATAAATCTCTTCAAATAACGGCCCACAATAACAGCATATAATAGATTGCCATGCGGGCTGAGAAAAAACATTATGGCCCATATTCTAGTCACGGACTCTGGCCCATTATAAAAGCCCAGGCCCAAATCTTGGTCTATGTCGGACCAACATAGATTATTCCTCCGTACCTAGATTTTCCGTTCCAACGACCATTCTCATTTTCTCGTCACTTTCGTTTTTTCCATTTTCCCCAAAGTCAAATCTGCCATTTTCCCATTTCACATCATCATCAAAACCCTATTCTCATTTTCCCTCTTTAAAATTCAATAAAGCCCTTGAAAAATTTCGGAAGAATATGGAGAATTCAACTCAAGAATCGCATCTCAGATCGGAGAATTCCATCACCTATGAATCTCCTTACCCTCTCTATTCCATGGCTTTCTCTTCCACTCCTTCCCGCGCTCATCACCACCATCGCATCGCTCTTGGAAGCTTTATCGAAGATTACACCAATCGCGTTGATATAGTCTCGTTCGACACAGAAAATTTGACTGTTAAGACTCATCCTTCGCTTTCGTTTGAGCATCCGTATCCACCCACGAAGCTCATGTTTCATCCCAATGCTGCGTCGTCTCTTCGGAAGTCTGGTGATCTACTTGCTTCTTCAGGTGATTATCTTCGTCTTTGGGAAGTTCGTGATTCTTCCATTGAACCTGTTTCTGTGCTTAATAATAGTAAAACGAGTGAGTTTTCTGCTCCGTTGACTTCTTTTGATTGGAATGAGATTGAACCTAAGAGAATTGGGACTTCTAGTATTGATACTACTTGTACAATTTGGGATATTGAAAAGGGTGTTGTTGAAACTCAATTAATTGCTCATGATAAAGAGGTTTATGATATTGCTTGGGGGGAAGCTAGGGTTTTTGCATCTGTTTCCGCTGATGGGTCGGTGAGAATTTTCGATTTGAGGGATAAGGAACATTCCACTATAATATATGAGAGTCCACAGCCGGATACGCCTTTGCTTAAGTTGGCTTGGAACAAACAGGATTTGAGGTACATGGCCACAATTTTGATGGATAGTAATAAGGTTGTGATATTGGATATTCGATCACCAACCATTCCAGTGGCAGAGTTGGAGAGGCACCGAGCGAGTGTCAATGCCATAGCTTGGGCACCACAAAGCTGTAGACATATTTGTTCTGCGGGTGATGATGCTCAGGCGCTCATTTGGGAGTTGCCCACGGTGGCAGGGCCAAATGGGATTGATCCAGCGTCAGTTTACTCTGCTGGCTCTGAAATTAACCAGCTACAATGGTCAACAGCCCAACCCGACTGGATTGGAATTGCATTTTCAAATAAAATGCAGCTTTTGACGATTTAAGGTGTGACAAGATATATTTATAGTATTATCCGTAACGTATGTTGTAATGAAGCTTGAAAGTATTATTAGTTTGATGTTGTGCTTGCTTTCTACAATATAAGATAATATTAATTTAGTTATATTCTTGTCATGTAAACCTTATTCTTACTCATCGAAGCAAGAATTCGTTAAGATGCTGGAACTAGGCATGTGAATATAAATTGTATAGGGAGATGTTAAATTTAATATTGGCTGATGTCTGTGAGCAAGTTAATGACCAAAGGACGAAGGTAAGAGAAAAACAAGAAGGAAGACTGAAAAGAGGAGAGAAAACGAGTTTCTGTGATAGGCTTGTTCGCTATTGCTAATCTGGTTTAAAAGTATTGTTTTGTTGTTGTTGATAAGTTGGAGACAAAATTAATGGGAGACGTGTTAAGCTATGTTACTTTAGTTTGAGAACAGGTGACGGTTGCAACTTAATGTTAACCTTGTCAAATGACTATCATTTTGTATCGATCAAATTCTATATTAGATAAGCTGTCCTAGTCGTGTATGCATTATCTACAAAAATTCAACAATGTGAAAAGTGAGACTTGTCTCTTCAATGTTCTTCTCTTGTTGGATTAGTAAACTTTGGTTGTTGGATTAGCTGTGTTTGATTTTTTTTCCTTCCGAATTATATATAAATTTGCTGTCCCTCTCACTTAAATTTCTTGGTCTTTCTCTTTACCGGAAGAAACTGTACTTGCTACTTTTTCTTGCTTTCTTGCTATGTGACATCCATATTTGTTCGAGTTTGAAAAAATAGCTCATGCTTTGCTGTCCAGGTATCTTGGGATGTTCTTCTTGGAATTCCCTGTTTTTTTCTCCTTTTTTTTTAAAAAAAATTTTGTGGCTTGAAAGACATGAAAGGTCATAGATTTTGTGTCTTGAAAGTGTTCGATAAAATGCCAGACAGACTCTGCACTGTAGCAGAAGATAAAGTTTCTGATGAAAGCAAAGAACCCCATTTTATAGAATTCCCAACCTTTCCCACCATGTGTTGCCAAATGGTTAGGAAAAAACTCAGAAATTATATAGGGGTTTACATGACATTTTTTCCAAGATACTCTTGTATCTTTTAAAGGAATGCGACCGAGCCTGCATTAAATGATTCTAGTGAATTTCTTAGCACAAAGGATTATTGCTTTCCATGAATTTGAATCAACAAACTAAGCTCAAATTTGCTTCAGATTGTCGTTATATTTTCATGTAAAAACACTGAAATCATAGTATAGCAAATTGTCCAGTTTTGTTTTTTTGTTTTTTAAGATGATATAAATATTTCAAAAAATAATTTACATTAATGAAAAAAGGGCTTATTTTTAACTATTAAAAAAAATAGATATTTTAAGTTAATGAGAAAAATAAGCTTACAATTTTCAAAATTGGTTGGATTTGTGAAGAACATTTAGACATCTTGTTTCCTCATTTCTGTATTCTGAATCTTTACCAGGTGATTTTTTGTTTTGGGTTTGTTTATCTTCATAGATTTAAATCTAAGAACTACAATTTTCTTTAATTTTCCTGATGAAATTATTCATTGTTTTTGGATGATTTAACCGACACCCTTGATGTTGTTTGGATGATTTATACATTTATTGTGAAATCCATGAATTTCAGTTTTTATGGGATGTCTTTAATTTCAATCTCACCAAGTGAATTGAGTTGCTTGGAGCAGAGAATTGTGTGTCTTGAAGGTGTTTGATAAAATGCCAGAGAGACTGTGGGCTGGATGACGCAAAGAATCATTTTCTGATGAAAAGGAAAAATCCATTTTTACAAAATCCACCACCTTACTTCCTTCCATCATTATTGAGATTTTGAGGCCAACACTTTGTTGAGGTTCAAGGCTGCCTGCAGGAATTGGGATTTTGTAATTCAAGATGAAAAATTCGTTCAAAAACATTTGCAGCGCAGAGTATTTGAATCCTAAGGAAAGTGGAATTATTAGAGAACATTCAATGGCATTACATCTAGATCAGGCTTGGTACTGGATAAAAGCAATATATCAAACAAATATCGAATCAGGTATCCTACAATCAACCAAGTGTTTTATCTGCCTGATCCTCCTCAAGTGACTAAGGCTAAATTCAAAATGGCTTACGTTTGTTCCACACGTCACTATAACGTGATCTGTTTTCAACGAGGAAGAAGATAATACCACTCAATGTTATGTGCTTATGCTTAGAAGCAATGACCCTTTATGGCGAACACTTTGTATCCCATACGCCAACTGTGTTAGCTTAGCTAGAGAAGGAAGGTGTGTTCAAGTATTGGGAGAGGATGTGCATTATGTCAGAGGATGTACACGCGAATCATATGTTGTTGAAATAATCACTCTGGATATGGGAAATGAGTGCTTCAGTTTTAATACTCTGTCGCGAAGTTGTTTCACAGGAATGAGTCAAATTTGGAGAGTTATATGGAATGACTGTCTAGCATTTGGTGGTCTAATGAATGACATGCTAAATGTATTTGTGTTGGAAGATTACAAGAATCATTAATGGAGCGAAAGTAAGATTGTTGGCCCATTGAAGTTCTTGAAGGTATATCCAGTCTTGCAGCATGAACTTGCTTTAATTGTTGTTGACAGTCAAATTTTGTACTTTTGTTTCACATATAGTCCTGTAAGTGTGTCATTCTCTGAGGTGAATGAATTACTTTATATTAGGAAAACGCTTGTTTCTTTCAAAGGAATGCGATCAGAGAAGAATGAACTATAGAGTTCACAGTGCCGAGATAACTTCACATTGTTAATTTCATTCTTTACTCTCTTTTTTAATTTTAGATGCTGTAAATATTACATTTTTTTACTTGTGGTAATGATATCCATGTTTTAAACAGATTTATATACCAAGAATTGCATAGTACAAAACTAACTTCAAGCTTACTATAAGGAGTTGTACCAAAAAAGAGAAAATTCTATAGTAGCGGAAAAAAATTAGATCCATGCTAGCTTATCTAGTCTTGTAATTGCATTCCATCGAAAGTTACGAGAGTTTTCTGGAAGTAATACCAAACTTGGTTCGCTCGTGGTAAAGAATCATTTTTTATGACTTTCAAATCTTGAGTACTATAATAGACAGTTCTATTACCATGATCCAACAAAAATTCGATGAATGGACCGTCCCCTATAATGTCATGAAGTTCATTTAACGCATTTGGATCTTCCTTCAAGAATGTCAATGGAATCTCTTGTCTATTCCATTGCTGCTTCTTGTGATCTTCCAACACAAACATATGTATCCTATCTTTCACTATATTTGCAAATGTTAGACAGTCCTTCCACATTAACATCCAAATCTCTTTGTATTGTACGAAAGAACTCTTAGACAAAATATTAAAACTGAAGCTTTCGTCTTCCAAATCAAGAGATATTATTTCAATGAAGGGTGACATCTTTTTACCCAGTCTGACATAATGCACAGGCCCACCAACGTCTAAAACACTAATTCCAGCAACTGGGTTAACACACCTCGAATATGGGAAACTAAGTGGTCTCCATGAAGATTCATTGCTTCCACGTGTGAGAATACTACATCCTGTGCTACCATTTCTTTTCTCGTGGATGTAGATGACCTTATAGCGATCTATAGAATAAGAGTAACCGATTGTGAATGTACTATTAGCATCAGGAAGAGGGTCACGCAGATGAAATACTTGGCGGGTTGTAGGATTTCTGATTTGATATTTACTTGTTTCATAGGATTGTTCCAGTAGCAAGCCTGACAAAGATGAAAGGAGATTCAATAGCCCTTTCTCTATTACCATGCACGGTAGAGCCACCCCAGTATACATGTTTGTCAATAAAGTTCTTATCCTGAATTAAAGAAAGCCATTGCCTGCAAACACACTTGAATTTCAGCATAGACGTGGCTGGCAAAAAGCTCAAAATCTCAGTAATCAAGTCATGAGGAAGGTTTGGGAGTGCTATCAAATCAGTTAATCCCCTTTCTTCCGCTCCAACGTTGTTGCCTCTGTTATTCAATTCTCTGCAGAGTCTCTTCTTTACTCTCTTTCCTAATTCACTGCCCTGTCTCTTTGGCATTTTATCAAACACCTTCCAGACACTCACTTCTTGATCCTTCTTTTAATGATCGAAAACAGATATCCAAATCCCACAAATGTGCACACAGAAACTCAATTCATTCAATACGAACAATTCATCTGCACATTAATTTCATCAACAAACAAAGATTGAAATTATTTGGTTTACAACAAACCTCGAAATTGAAGTTCTTCAATTCATATCTATGAAGGAAACTCGAAAACACAAAATCACCAGATAATCTCAACGCAGCGCCTAAAGATTCAGAATTCAGCAATCCAACAAAAATTCTCTGCAAATCTTGATGATTTCTGAAAAAACAGTTTTTTGGTTAATTATAAATATCACCCTCATGGTTTGCTGAAATTACAAATACCTCCCTCTGTTATATTTTCTTACTGACTCGGTTTCCATTTTGTCAAAAAATTAATTTCAAGAAGTCTATAAATAGTTAGAAAATTGAAAAAACTTAAAACTGTGTGAAATTCATGGTGATTCTATTCTGAAGATTGCAGGGGGTTTTTGCTGGATTTGTGAACAACATTTTCCCATCTTGCGGCCTCATTTCAATATTCTGAATCTCTAGCGTTGCTTAGAGATTATCAGGTAATTTTGTGTTTTGGGTTTTTCTTTGTAGACTTGAATCCAAGAACTTCAATTTTGTATGGGTTTTCTTTAACTGAGTGATGAAATTACTCATTGTTTTTAGATGATTTAACCATTACCCATGAAGTTTTTGGTGATTTTATTTTATATATATATTTTTTTTGATGAAATTGTTGCGCAGATTTGCTTTCTTGTTGATATAATCACACTGAGTGAACTGAGTGGCTGTGCGTGCCGATTTGTGTGATTTAGATATTTGTTTTTGAAGATCTAAAGCAAGATCCTGTTGAAACCAAAGAAAGAGAAGGGCGTAAAATTGAGTGTCTTGCAGGTGTTTGATAAGATGTTAAATACACAGGGCAATGAAATTGATGTACAAAGCACTGCAAAGGATACTGAAATTGATGTACAAATGTCTGATAGGGTGGAAAAGCCAAGTTCTAACCTTGTTAATAAGATTTTGAGTTTTTTGCCAGCCAAATCTTTGCTGAGATTCAAGTGTGT
>JAYMTB010001391.1:0-10967 GCA_036897585.1 Francoa sonchifolia
TCTCCATCATGTCTGGTATGCTCCACAGAATAGAAGATAAGTACATGAATTTATCATCATTTTCACATTTGTAGAGACAGTAGATTGGCAAACACATAATCTAATTGTATTGATTTGTACTTGCATTTTCATAATATCTTAAAATGATGGAATAGGTTGGAAATGGCTGAGTCCCAATCCAATACTGTATGCAAAATGCTACCGTTGCCTGGAAGGTATGGTTTTTTAACAGTTTGCATTTATTTAAATATCTTGTCAAAAGTGACGAGAGACATGTCTAAGCATTTATGCTAATCATAATGTCTAGACGGAAAGTCTTGTTCATACCTACCGAACCAATACTAGCATTTTAAAATTCCGTGGCACGGAAAATATCAGTGGTACTTATACTTTTGGTGTGTTCTCGGTGATTCATGATGATTTTCTTTATTTTCTTCACCTATGAAGGGGTCCGATGGTGTCATTATCACACAAGTTAGTGCATTTTTCATCCACTGAATCTCACAATCAAAATACTCCTATTATTCTAATTTTATCATAGATCTCACATTGCACACTTTTATCACCGTGTTTAAGCCATACCATATGTTTATGTTTCAATGTGTTCGTCTTTAAAATGTAAAGTAAACACCCTGTTCATGTAAATTGATGTTTTTGGTTAGATAAAGATGTAGCATAAATAGTTATTCATGCGTGTATAGAAAGCCTTTGAAGAAGGAATCCAGTTTAGGTTTAATTGATAATTAATTAAATTTAAATAATATTAATTCTATAGAAATTATTATAATATTACCAGTGATGTAAAACGCACATGTTTCCCACTTTGTCCGTACAACACTACGTCATTCCCTGTCTAACATGAATGTCGTCCGTACATTTTAAAATACTATTATAATATTAATTATTACTCTCTTTTTTCTTTTTCTTTTTTTCATAAAATTAATAAATGTGATTTTTTTATTTGATGATGATGTTAAATATTTAGTATAATATGATAAAAAAAATTGTATTAACTAATATAATATTAATGAATCTTTTAAGCTTTTAGTATTTGCATTATGTGGTCGGCCAAATTAGCTTTTTTCTACTCAAAAAGCTCAAAAAGCTCAATAATTTAGTATTTTGTAAAATTTTAGTGATATTAAGGTCTCGTTTAAATGTAAAATTAATTTTCTCAAATTTTAAATTATTTTTGAAAAAAATTATGTTCACAAAATTTTCTGAAATCCTTACAGGTGGCCTAAGTAGAAAACTATTATTGTGTAGGATGAAAAAATTAAAATTGTAAATTAGTTAATTTAAGTTTGTATTTATAAATAAAAAAAAAAAAAAAAACTTGAATAATAGTTTAAGTATTACAAATGTATTTAAACCTTAATTGTTTATTTTGATAAATCTCATAAGCAAAATGTTTTATAAAAGAATGAATACATACAAATAAATAAATGTTATAGAAATTTTCCAAAGCATATATAAAAACCTAAAATTTTATTATCCTTGTAAATTCCATTTCCAAATATATATTTTTATCTTATTACATAGTAATTAATTAGATTTGATTTACCAATATATTCTTGAATCTTGGCCTTTCAAATTTGGAAACACATCAATATTTTTTAGTACAAGGAATGAGAGAAGGTTAAACATTTGGAGTTTACAATTAACTATTAAATTAGGCTGACTATAATTTTATATTTTATTTTTTTCAATTCCAACTTCAAAGAAGTCAAAAGGTAAAGAGAGATTAAATTAAATATGCAAAAAAACCATAAAAAGTGAAAGGGGTGAAAATAAGTGGAGGCTCCCATCTTAATTAGGTACTCACTCTACAAAATATTGTGTTTTGTGATGGTGCATTGTTTTTTTAGATCATTAATCATTTTTAAGCTAAACTTTTATCATTTCCTTTTGTTTCCCCAAACTTAGAATCTCTTTTCAAGTTTGAATCTTGGACTTGTCTTTGCCTACTTTGGAAACTTACCCCTTTACGTATCTTCTCACTCCCTACACAACAAAACTCTCGTGCATATTCGTATAAATAGAATGTTTTTGCTTCTCAGATCATTGAGCATCATGTTATAAGTGAAACCAACAAAAAAATCTATGTTATGGACAATTTAACATCTTTTTTAGTGAGTCATCATTTTTTCATGTCTGCTATTATTTTTGTTTATAGTTCGAATAATCTATAATTATTTTATTTTTTTGGATTATACGAAACTGAAGTTTCTCATTCTAAACATTATTCCAAACATCCGTAGGATCTAAGAATTTGAGTATGATTTTGAGAGACTTTACCAGTTATATGTTTTATGTAGCATTGTATTAAAAGTTATAATTGATTCTCATTTGTACGTATGTTTCAAGGCAACAATCCGGTATAAAAGAAACATATAATTAGTTTTTAACCCAATGTCAAACGAAATATCTACATGATTATTCAATTTCTCAACTCTATCTCTATACGGAGAAATTGTTCATTTCACTCTTGAAATAACAATTAACTTAATATTGAACATTGTAAAAATGAAAATGACTATTTTATTTCGGAGTAAGCCAATATTTGGGCTATCTCAAATATGAGATTAATTTACTGAAAAATTGCAGAATCCTAAATTACAGGATAAAATAAAATTACTGCAAAATAGGTTATCTGTAGAGATCTGCAGTGACCACCCAAATGCATTTTGGGAAAAGAAACAACATATTGTTAGTTTACCTTATGAAGATACTTTTGATGGGAATATCCCTACCAAGGCAAGAGCATGTCAAATGAATTCAGAATATCTGAAACTCTGTAAAGATGAAATACAATCTTTGTTAAATAAGAGTTTAATAAGACTTTCAAAATTACCTTGATCTTACCCTGGAATACCGTTTGTTAGGAAAAATTTTGTGTAAAATACGAAAAAAAAAACTTTTTTTTTTGGTAGGAAAAGTTAAAAAAAAAAAAAAAAAAAAAAAGAGGAAAAGGAACCCTTATGCGATGATGTAGTTTCAAATCTAGTTGGGATCCCGTAACAAAAAATATAAAATAAAATTGTGAAAAAAAAAAAGAAGAAGAAAAGGAAATGGAAAATAACATTATTTTCTCATTAAAAAAGAAAAAGTACATGTTTACCTCCATATGTTTGGGCTAAACGGGCTTATCCAATTAAAATCCTAATGGGCTAGAATTATACGGAAATTTGATCGGTGAAATCATGATTTCTTAATTTTATTAAATCTTTGATTTTGAAATAATATTTTCAATTAAATTTTCAGAATCATGATTAATATATTTAATTAGTTATGAATTAATGTGTTAATTTAATAATTTTATTAAATTATTTTTTTTAAGTTTGATCAAATTTAATTTATAAGGGCACAATAGCCGAGACTTTTAGTACAGGGTGAACATTTTTTTTTTTTTCTCAAACTTTAATTACATATTGATTTTCGAAAGAAATTTATGTTAGTTTGTTTTGAAATAAAGAAGGAAAAAAAACAACTATTTATTTATTTTAATTACACAAACAATTTTGCATAGTAATCATACCGTATCAAAAAACGAACAGTTAATTTTAATTATATAGTTATAATGAGGTACTACAAACAATATCTATTATATAAATAGTACGAAATGAATAAAATTAGGTTATGAAAAAAATATAAAAAAATAGAACAACTAATTAATTAACTTAATTTTTTATTAATTACAAATTAAACCAGTTTGATTTAGTACTTAGCTTTAATGAATTTTTTTTTCTTCAAATATATGAATTTAATTCTATTTAATTTTTGAGGTTAACTTTAATTTTGCAATGGTAATATTTTATTATTACTCAAAAGAGTTTTATCTATTATTGTGATATACATAGGTACTTGAAAATATTGGATGGGAGAGCAAAATCAGAAAACATAAATTTTGTGAACACTTATTTCTTTTTAGATCTGAAATTTTATACTCTTCATTTAGTGGTAGGTCCCACTTGAATTGGTGAAAATCCACATTTAATTATAACGATTCTCTCATTTAGTATTATGTATTACCACTTATGAGAATATTTTCACCACTGAATATGTATTTTCACCATTAGATATTAATAATATCAATATATTATCTTTTGAATATTAAGAAAAGAATCTTTTATTTTTTGGAGGGAGGGCACGTGACCCCTCGCCCCTCCCTGAGCCCACACAGTTATTCATTAACTAACTATTCAATTCATAGAATCCGAATTTTAGGTTTAAAACAGGAATTAAGATTTTCATAACTATAAAAATAAATAAGATAGTTTACCTATGTTTTTTGAGAATTCATATTTTAATTCCTCGAACCAAATGCCAATGCCAATGCCAATGCCAGAGAAACAGGCGTGGGCTATAGCTCGGGGGGCCATTGGGTGTAGGCCGATGTGGCGTGTTTGGACCACTCTAAGTAGAAAAAGAAAACGTGGGGGAAGTACATGAGACTGGTTGTTAATACCTAAAAGGTTGGGTTAGCAAAGAAGGACAGACAAACGAAACAATACTCTTGGCCACTATTAAATATCTTGTTTGATGATGCCATTAAATTAAATTGGATTTTAGGCTTAGGCTAAGGAGACAACCTAAAATTATTTGTATATACCAAATTTTTATTTAGCATTCACAATTCACACAGTTATTCAAAATACATCATATAATTTAACTAATCTTATGTTTCATATATTTTGATCTAATTTACATCATGTATTTGAACATGTTTTTTCTTATGTCCATAGGATTCATTTTATTTTACTTCATGTTCAAATTCGTTTTATAATTAAAATGTATTAAATATCTTATTCTATCTTAACTTCAAACGTAACATAAATACGTAAAATATACTCTTCTATCCTATCTAAACATCCTATCTAAACTATCAAACATAACTTTTAAGTTTTGAAAGTAGTCATTTTATACTCAATTCCCTCATCCCTTATGTAAGTAGGACACAATCCCATGCCTATTAAGAAGCCAAAAAAAAGTGGGTGTAAATTTTTTTGATATTTACCAAGAAACCTGATTTTGAATTCCAAATTATGTCTTCTCTCTGTAATCCAAGAAATAATCTTTTTTAAAAAACAAATTTTTAATTTTCCCTTTTTTTTTTTTTCCAAAACAATTTTTTATTCTAAGCATAAATATTTTGTTTTTTAAATTGATTTTGGACTACGGGTAAAAGGTAATTCTTTTTTTAAACTCGTGCATTTTGGTGTAGGCTAAATTTCATCTCAAAACTCTTGTTACAACGCCAACAAAATTTACAAGTCATAGATTCATAAATCCACAGTATAAAGTGTGATATATTAATGTTAGTGTGTAAAGTTGTAGTAACGATAGAGATGGGCAATTCTAGTGTTACATTATTTCGATTATTATCTATTTTAAATCTTTCAAAATAAAATGATAGAGATGTGAAACTCTAGTGATGTTTTCCTACTTTTATTTATTAAAAATTTCATCCAATCATCATTCATCACATGCTCTCTTAGTCGAGCCCCATTTTATGGTCATGTTGCATGATGCACCAAGGCATTTCAGGAAATTTTCTATATATAAAAATAATACATTAAATTGTTACATATTCAATTTGTAAGATGAAGAAACATTTATAACTCAATATATAATTCTATAATCCAATGTGTAACTTTTTACGTGTATTACTGTAATACTAAAATTATGTGCCTCAAAATTATTACCAAATAATGTACTTTATTTTAGCAGTAAGAAAAGTAAAGTAAAATGGGTGAATAGAGCAAAAAGAGAATATAAAAAGAAATAAAATAATAGAATAAAAGGGTATTGATGATATAAGGAAAAAACAGGACATAGTAATTACAGTGTGGTGGCCACCTGCCCTTCTACACCTATTATTGTTGTACCTATCATTAATTTCAACCTTTTTTTCTTTAATCCCATTTACTTTCTCTTTATCTGTCTACTTGCTTGTTGTACCTAATATTATTTATTATCAATTATTTCTATTTTTTTTTTCGAAACCTTGATACTCTTGAGGTAGATAGTGTCTTTCTTTTTGTGAATATAAAAACTTCAACTAATCAAATATACGTATTTAGTTATCTGATAGTATTGAATATGAAGAAATTCAATATAGAACATTACTCGAAGACAAAAGAAATAAAAAAACTTCAAGTTATAAACATATAATGAGAGAAAAGACAAAGAATGATAAATTTTTGTTGCTTTGTCAGAAGGCAAGGAACAGTATATTTATTGTAGAGGTAAAATAGTTATTGAACTGTAAACAATCCCTCCAATAATTAACACACGCGATTTTAAGAAGTGAAATGAAAACTTTATCCAGAACTAAGGTTACTCCAATATTTGTTATATTACTTAAGGAAAATATTAAAACAATCTGTTAAATAATTGTTAACAAAGTTTCATTTATTATCCAATTTTCTAACAAAATTTCTTTTCTGCACTCATAAACATTTATTAAATTATATGCTGCTAACCCCTACAAATTTCTCGAAAATATAAAAATATTTTTTCAAAAAATCTATTTGCTAAAAAATAAGTCCTAATGTTTCTATTCTAATCAGTTATAATTTCAAGATAATTATTCTAATAAAATTTTCCTCATTATCATAAAAAAAGTCAACCCCAATAACATTGGTTTGTCAAGACTCAAAGAACTCACTAGATCCAAAAATGAAAAATAAAAAATTTGATACTTTGGTGTTGAAGTTTTGGCACCTCAATAGCAATAGCAGTAAATAAAAACAAAAATTCCAACTTCCAGTCTTAACATCCAATTATAAACTGTCTGGTGGAGCAACCAGTCAATCCATACAAACCCTTTTCACCCATCATTCTATTCTAACTACCCTTTAATTCATTTCCATTTTCTTCATTTCAAATTTCAGATCTTTCCTCCTCAAAGTTATCATCATCATCATTACTATCATCTACCTTTTCGGAGCTCGTGTTCGCGTTCTTCACCTGCGAGTCTTGTTACACATATTATTCTTCTATTTTGAAAGATTCAAAGAATTTTGAGTTAGATCTTTTTTTGGGGTGTTTGGTGTGGTGCCAGAAAAATGGCTGCGCCACCAGAAAACACCCGGCTCCAGAATATGTTACAGGCCGCTGTGCAATCTGTTCAATGGACTTATAGTTTATTTTGGCAACTTTGTCCACAACAAGGGTACGATAACAAATAATTAATGATTACCCTTTTTTTGAATCTTTATGGTTTAATCATTTGTGATGATTAATCTTTTTTATTTTTTAGGATTTTGGTTTGGGGAGATGGGTATTACAATGGAGCAATCAAGACTAGAAAAACAGTACAACCCATGGAAGTTAGTGCAGAAGAAGCATCTTTACAGAGAAGTCAACAGCTTAGAGAGCTTTACGATTCGTTGTCAGCCGGAGAGACTAATCAGCCGGCTAGACGCCCTTCGGCTGCCTTGTCTCCGGAGGATTTAACCGAGTCCGAATGGTTCTATTTGATGTGTGTGTCCTTCTCTTTTCCTCCTGGACTTGGGTAACTTTCTTTCCATATTTTCTCATTAAATTATTTTAATTGAAGATCATCTCAAAAATATCTTTCATACTAGTCACTTAACCAATCTATTAAGATTTTTCTCACCGTATTGAATATGAAGAGAATTTTTGCATAACCAGAACCAGTGAGAAAGTGGCACATCAGCATAAGTCAGTAAATTTGTATATGTTAGCTCACCTACTGGTCACGGTGCACAATCACCTACTGTATACAAAAATTTCTCTAAACTGTGAACGTAAATCAATTTTTGTAATGAAGAAGATGACATGGGTAGATTAGTATCTATCAAATAGTATTGACAATAAATGAGTGAGAAGAGAATTGAATAAATTTCTATCTATAGGGGGAGAAAAAGGAAATTGAATGAAAAACCCTAATTTCTATTCTAAGTGATCTAACCCTATCTATAAAAATGAGGGTAGTTGTGCAAGTGGAAATGGCAGAAAAGAAAACAATACACAATAAAAGAAACTGAAAAATTTCAGACACAAACAAATTTGTGTCTTAACAAACACGTTAGGTCAGTTTTATTGTTGTCATTTTGTAGGTGTTTTAGGATTCCGAGAGAGAGAATAGAATTATAATAGGATCCAATTACTTAGATTTTGTTTTGAAGAATATATTCTTCTAAATTAGGTTTGAAGAAACTGGTGAATGCAATTTGTCAGCCATGGAAGTTGGTTATTTGGAAAAATGACAAGGGTTTAATGATGTTACCTAATTTGTCATGAAGCTATATAATGTTTGTAGCTTCTACAATTACTAGATTTCTTATAGTAATTCTTTGTCATTCTGTCTCTCTTTATTTCCATTTTTTTGAGCTTAATTATAAATAGTGCGTGTGCATCTCTTGTTATGAACCCTAGGGCTAGTTTCTAAGGCTTTATTTTCAACTTTTCCTCGACAAAATTTTTCATATTGTAATCTTACGATATTGGTAAGTATTAGTTGGTTCAACTGGTAAAATTTTCTTGACTTGTATCAAAGATCTGTGATCAAATCCCCTTACACTAGGATACCCAACACTCTCTTTGTAATCCATTTTTAAAAATTATTATTATTATTTTTTCTAAGAATACAGAAAGTCCAATCATTCCTCAATTCTAAACGCGTCTCCTCTCTTATATAATTGAGAATTGATTCTTTGATATGATCCCAAAAAATTGTACATGTTGAACCAACTCATACCCATCCAATCATGTTGACTAATGGTTACAAGTTCGAATTTTTTAGGACTATTGTGACTTATTATTATGGTGGGCATCAACCAAAATCACGTGCCAAAAAAAAGTCTAGCATTATTAGTGAATTCATAACGAGACCAGGTTATTTTTCTTCTTATTATCATAACTTAGGACTCCTACATTTCAATCAAATTCCCTAAGTTTAGAGTAGGGTGTTGTAATTTTTTAGTATACATATATATATATATGATGGAGGAGGAGGGCAGGAAATTGGTTATTTTAGGTAAAACTTTGAGCTCACGTCTATTTTAGAATTTCGAGAATTGTGGGGGAAACTTCGAATACCAAAACTTGAGGGACTAACTATATAAATATATTGACAATTGCATTTGCTCCAAGAAGAAGTGATCCAGATTTCATTTAGCACAAGATTTTTTGAGCTGCCAACGGAGACTTCCAAAATCATTTCCAAGAAATTTTGTTTTCCTAATATTTGTTAGATATTTTGAAAATAGGAAAAAATTACGATGATCTATGCAAATTCTCGTCCCATATCGAATACGTGAGTGTCTCTGCTGAATAACTTGAGTAGGACAATGGATTTGACTTTAAGTTGTTAAAAAATGGTATTAGACCTATACATTCCACCACGATGAGAATATTGGGTGTTTGAGTGAGTGTGTATAGTGGGCAGCCAAGACCTGGTCTCTATTGATTGCCCAAAACTGTTACATCGTGTTCTTAAGTTTGAAAGATTGGTGGGAGACCAAAATCCAATATAAAAAGATTGGAGATAATAGTGTACATGACCCAGATTGTTATATTTAAAAATTTATATGTAATTGCTAATAAAAATACTTTTGGTTTTCAAAATTTTATATGGGTAATGAATATGTTTGTTCTGTTTTGGACTTTTTTGAAATACTCATACCGAATAAAAAAAAAATTAAAAAGAAAAGAAATAATTTTCCATTTCTTGTGATGTGTACAGATTACCAGGAAAGGCATTTGCAAGGCGGCAGCATGTATGGCTTACTGGTGCTAACGAAGTTGATAGCAAGACTTTCTCTAGAGCCATTCTTGCCAAGGTATATATCAAACTTAATTCTTCTTCTTTTTTAAATTGGAACCAAAATTAAATATAAAAGTCAACTATTTAAATGATTATTTTTGCCTTTTAACTCACTTTCTTTATTTGATCTTTTCTTGTTTCTGAATTTGAACAGAGTGCTCGTGTTCAGGTATATTCCCGTAGCCATGCAAGTTTGACTTTTCAACTTTCTATTTCTGTCCAAACTGTTGTTGAACATTTTTTTAAAAACACATTTCACTTTTTATTACAGACTGTTGTATGCATTCCTTTACTAGACGGCGTCGTTGAACTTGGCACCACAGAAAGGGTAATCTTTTTCTTAATTTTATATTTTATACAATTTTTATTAATAATTCTACAATTATAATCAAGCTTTGTGAATACAGTATAGACAATCTACACCCTAATCATTAAATCAGTTTATTGAAATGATAGATGAAATTATTTTAATCGTATCAAAATTTGAACTAAGACTGTGTTGTTGCATGTAATTAATAATTTATCAAATATTTATAATTTTTGAAATTATTCAAACTGACTTTTAAATTTGGTTGAGCTGTCTGCAGGTTCAAGAAGAAACCGGATTTATCCAACACATCAAAACCTTTTTCATTGAACATAATCCGCCCCACCCACCAAAACCAGCTCTCTCCGAACACTCAACTTCTAATCCGGCGAGCTCTGCTGCTCACCCGCGCTTCCATTCTCCACCCATTCCCATTTACGCGGCGGCAGATCCTCCTGCCATTGCCAACCAAGAAGACAAGGACGAAGACGAAGAAGAAGAAGAAGAGGGAGGAGAAGATGGTGATGACGAAGATGAGGCAGATTCCGATTCGGAAGCAGAAAACGGCCGTGAGAACCAGATGCCGGTTCCTCAGGGTGTTGCTGCAGCGGAGCCGAGTGAGTTGATGCAATTGGATATGTCGGAGGATATTCGGTTGGGTTCTCCGGAAGATGGGTCAAATCATTTGGATTCAGATTTCCATTTGCTAGCCGTGAGTCAGTCTGGAAATGTTACTGATAATCAACGCCGTCGCGCTGATTCGTTTCGAGCTGAGTCGTCTCGGAGGTGGTCAATGTTACAAGTGCCAACTACAACAGTTAGCGGCAGGGGGCCTTAGCCCCCCTCTTTCGGGACCGTTTTTTT
>JAYMTB010001392.1:0-10966 GCA_036897585.1 Francoa sonchifolia
AGTCTAGGTGGCCTCGTCTTTCCTTTCTTGACAGATAGCCCCTCCACCTCAGCTTCAAAGCTATCAATTTGGGACTCCAGCTCTCCAACCTGCTCAAGGACATGGTAGATTTTAAAAATTTACAAATGACATCAAAATAATTAGGAGTTAAAAAAATAGTTTGATCACTTAGAGTGAACTTACACTGTCAAAAAGTTAATATAAATAAAAAAAGTTAATATAAATCAAAAAATTAAATAGCATGGATATTTAGGGCATCAACCTACATGTTAACTTTATGCTCACAAGAACAATTCAAGGCAGAGAGCAACAAAGGCCATTGAGTTAACAAACACATACAGTACGGACAAACATAAAATATATTTCTGAATTAAGTTAGTAGCATTACCTACCAATCGGCAATAATTGGACTTCTGGAACATGCCATTGCTAAAGGTTGTATCTTAAAGCAAATAAAGAAAAAAAAAATGCAAATTTCATACCACAATATTCAACCAATCCCTTGTTTCTGCTTTAGCCTTCTCCTTGGGATCCTATCAAGGAAAATCATTAGTAATATAAAGAATTCAGCAAGGTAAGACAATGAAAGATAAAACACAGATACTAAAGATGTAAAGGGTGCTATCACCAATCCAAGAAAAAACAGATATGTTGTGAAGGCCGGATGACAATTAGTTAAAAAGTAAGAAAACAGTAAATAAACTGACTCTGCAGCTTCTATTATGCCTAAGCTAGGTCCATTAATAGGTTCAGAACTTCAAAGCTTCAATTTTCCATTCCAACTGAATTCCGCGACAGTGCCAAGAAACACAAAGAAAGACCCTTGCATGATGAAGAAAAATTGAAGGAAAAATAGAATGGTGGGCCCACTGCCATTCTGCGAGATGCAAAATTTTGAAATAGCAGTCAAGCCTTTGCAACTCTCTTCCTTTCATGAGATTGCTTACAAAAAGTGAGGAATAGACAATGGTGAACAACTTCTTGTAAATAAGTCATAAAACTCAGAACAAGGCTGTTGCAAATTGCAATTATTACTTACAGTTTTGGGTTGTTGGCCCAAGCCTTCTTTAGAGAATGCTTTAGTCTTTGTCTCCTTTTCACAGATCTTAAATCTTTCCATTTCTCTCTCAATTTGCTTGCGAGCATCCACAAGTGCTTGCTCGTAAGAGGCACTAACCTAGATCCACATATGTCAACAAAAGAGAACTAATTGTCAATTCAACAAGTTTAATATGAAAAAAACAATCAGCAAATTTCACATCATTAGTCATACTAACTGCCAAAAGAGCACCATATAAGAACTATAATATCCAAACATTTTAAAAGGAAACTGAAAGATGTTGTAGAAAGAATATACATCAGATGTCAATCAAGCTCATATTGAGCATAACACTTCCTATTCAAATCTTCGATATGACTGGAGTTAATTACTCTATTAAATGATAAATGCATAATCTAATCACTGAAACAGATCTACTAGGCCATGTTTTACGAACAAAGCGAACTGTCAGATAACCAATATTGGTGTGACAAACTTCTGCAATGAACTTGTCCTCTAAGACATGCGAAATTAACCACTAGACACAAACAAAAGAACCATTCTACAACAGAAAGGTGAAGCATGTTCATATTTTGTAATGTTCACTCATTTACTATAAACCATTCAATTATGTGTAAGCTCACTAAAGGTTCCCTAATACTAATTCCAAAAAAAAAAAACCTTGAGACTGGCCAAACAGCTTACAAAAATGTAGTTGATTGTGACTGCAAATGAGCAAACTGGGCCAATCTTCAAATCCACACGTAAACCAAACAAAATTGAAAAGAATAAACCTTTTTGTCCTTGATTTCGCTAGACTGAATCCATGTCTTAATCTGGTCTCTATACCTCTGTAGTTTCTTAATTTCCTTCTTCAAATCTGCCTCAAACTTCTCCTTCTGATTCGCATTGTCTGTATCATAAACCTATACCAACAAATACCACAAAAATGACCTTACAAAATAAATCTACCATTAAAAAAAACAATTCAACATTCACTATACCAAACCTTGTTCCATATACTGTCGAAAACATCAACCCCTTCCTGGACTTTCTTCAGAACACGATCAATCTCTCCTTGTAACTTTCGACTGGCTCCCATATCTAACTCAAAAAGCTTCGAATGCAATGAGAATTAGGAGTAGTTATCATCCGAAACGCTGGAGTTCGGTCGAATCTAGTTCGTAATTTTTCAGTTGAATTCTTCGATCTAATGAGGTTCTTCGCTAAGGGTTTTTTTTTCTTCTTTAAATCGGAGAGAAATGAATTAGATTGAACGAACCGGTTGTAGCAGAGGAAATGACGAGAGAGGGCACGGGCTGGAATGGACTGGGCTGGGCTTGCAAAGATATCACATGAGGAACAGAAACTGGGCCGTAAGTTCTGGGCTTTTAAGATGTGAAGGCGTAAATTCGAAACACGCCTTTTAATTTTCAACTCAGACAAAAGTACGAGCGTCGAACACGCCCATTGGCTATATTCTTTGTCTTCCATGAACAAAATCAGAAATGAAGCATATAAATTCGGAATTTTCTTTGCATTACTAATCACGACAATAGATTACCACAAGAATGAGAATCGCTATTGAAATTAGGTTTGAGCGATGAAGAATGGCGAGGATTCATTTGAGTAAATCATCAGGTGAAATTATTGCTCATTGCATGAATTGGATGTGAAATTTTGTTTGCAAGGACAACGTAAACAGATGTTGAAATTTTTGGTGTTCTTCCTGTAAATGCTGAAATTTAGGGTTTTATCATAAATATCTATTTGAGAAATTAAGCTACATTCTGCTGATGTTATGCTATTCAGTCTCCATTCATCTTGATTTTGAATGTCAATTTGGCAACTGATTTTGTGGTTTTACAGGAAATTCTTAGCTCCAGCAAAGTCCGTTCAAATCTAATTGTCTGTGATTTGAAGCAGAATTATTCTCGCCATGAGCGTTCAGGTCCAGTTTTGGTATAGAGCAAGGCAGTGTATATGCTTGCAGTGTTGTATCAGTCTCTTTTTTAAATGAATCTGTCATACTGTTGGTTTGGTCTATGATATTATCATCCTCATGACTTTCTCTAAATCTACCCTTGTAATAGCTAGTAGTGTCATTCCCCTTGTCCCCTTGAAGTCCAACGCTCATGGACAAGCTGTTGGAGCTTCTATCTGTATTGACTGTTGATGACGGAAAAGACATTTTGCCACCAGTATGTGTTTCTTGGTCCTTTTGAGGTCCTTCATAAGAGGTCAGACAGCTGTCTATTGAACAATGAGTGGGACGTGTTGATTGTATTTGATGGGGGCACAAGGCTTGCAGTTCTTTCAGCTCTGATAATGCAGAAGTCTGGCATTCAGTGGATACTTTGGATGCTTGTTCAGAGAGTTGAACTTGAGCAGCTTCAAGTCCCAGTGTACCCAAGTTCTGCCTTCCAAGAGCCTCCTGGGCTTTCTCCAGTACTGCCTGCAGGTATTTACCTTGAGCCTCTATTCTGAGTTGTAAGTTTCTTTGCATCTGGTACAGTGAAAACGGATTATCTGAATAATACTTCACCAACTTCTAAATTGATTTGAAGACAAAAGAAAGAGTAGTTTCAAACAGACTGATAACTTAACTTACCACAAAAACAAAAATTTGGGCAAGTAGTATATCTGAAACGCATAGAGTATGCATCTAATGAACTGTAACTCAATCTTAGTGTGTATACACTGTGTTGCTTACGCACTTTCCCTTGTGTTAGAAACATCATGTAAGTAAATGTAAGGATTCATTATAGGGTTATTTCCACTGCATATATATCCTTTAAATTTTCACCATGTATTTTGAAAGTTGTATATTTATAAATTCAAGGAAGCCTGTCCATATGAATACTGGCTGATTTGTATTTAATTATGTAAAGAGGGACTTTCACTTATATATCTATGCAGCATTTAGCATTTTATACCTCAAGCTGCTCGTGGAGCCTTCTCTGCACGTCAATTTGCATCTCAAGTGCTCCATTTATGTGTAGGCTTCTGGAATTAAGGATTTTGCTGTTAGAATGAAAAATATCAAGAAAGTGTTACTTTGGAACAGTAAATAACTCAATGAACATAAAAGCTATCTGTACTCTTTCTTGTTTGTCTGAACCGCAATGCTTAACTCGTTCTTATGGGTTTCATTTTCTTCATGTACTTTTTCTCCTGCCACTGCTACTGTCCCTGGAAATTACAAGTAAATTTTGTCATTGTAATAGATGCCTAGGTCAAGCTTCACAGTTCTTAGACTTATTATAATACTTGAAATTTATGGCATTGACTTCTTACCAAATTTGTTAGTCACACTAGTAGCTTGTCCATTAAGATTCGTACTGAGTCTGTACTTCTGCTAGGAGAAAATGTAGAGTTATTAACTAGTTATATGTAGGTTATAAACTGAAAATCCATTGCCATACCCCAAACACCCTTTAAAAGGGGTCAAGATTAATTAGCTTATATTTGCACATTCATCTCTATCCTGCTCAGAGATAATTTCATTATTTTTGAGAAATAAAGGTAATAGCCACGCAAAACTATCAAGGCTTGGAGTTTTCTATATGTCATAAAAGAGTGGAATTTTGTGTCATTAGAACAAGCCATGCCTTGATTTGTCAAAACCGGCTATATATTATAGGACCTAAATCCTTTAGTCATTCAAAACTTACACTAGCTAGTTAAATAGTGTCCCTGGAGATGAATTATATTTGTTATAATTTACCTGAAGATGACTCTTTAGGTGGAATAAGGTTAGTCCTGGAACCCCCATAAGCTTCAGAACTGCTTTTGGAGTAGCCTCTGCAACATAAAAGAGTTCCTGAGTTAGCTAAAGTTTAGAAATTATATAATTTGGTATATCTTCAACTTGCTTTTGACGTACTATTTGCCCCTCCAAGCTGATTGACTGCTTCTACAAATCGATCGTGAATATCTGGAGTCCACTTTAATCTTGGTTTAGCATCAGTTGAGAGGACGATCCCTGAATCTCCTGGGACATTCCCACCTTGCATGAAGAAATGTCTTTCTGGAGGGATTGGCATTCTTGAATAAGGGTGAATGTTCTTTCCTTGATGTTGATACATCCTGTCATAGAAAAATAGTTTATGTTTTTCTTGGTCTAGATAATTAAAGGATAAAAGTTCTTGTTCAAAATCAGTTGTCCTTTCACCTGGCAGGTGGTACTCTATTTCTCTTTTGCAATATCTTCTACTTGATTAGGCTATACCTTCACTAAAATTGCCCAAGACTTGATACTCAGAAAAAAAGTTCGACTACAATTGCTATTCTATATCTCTTGTCTTCCTTGGCCAACTCTTACAGACCAAAGGTATGCTCAAGCATATCTTATAAAGCATATATGTTAAGGTGGGGCGTAGGAAGTGGAGGTATAGAATCTTGGGCAGAACAGACAAGACCTGACCAATTTAATATTCAAGGCGAATTAAAATGAGATATTGTTCTTCATACTAAAACACTACCAATTTGAATTCACTAGTAATTTACTGAAACGCTTACACCTCGCTAGCTACCAGAATAAAGCCGCCCATGTTTTTATGTGATTTGCCGCACAGAATGGTGTAGCAAAAGCAGGAATCTTATTCTAGATTTCATAGAGGAACTTCTGACTTGGAGTTGCAGAATCCACTAACTTTGCTGTTTTAAAACTTTGAAGTAGCGCCACATCTGTGAATCCCCAAACCCTTGGGACCCAGAGACATGAGGAAAAAGACTGTACTTTCTTCTATGCTTGCCTCAGTACCGAGTCCTGCTCTTGACATGCCTTCACTCGTGCCTTAAATGCTTTGCAGATTATCTGGTATGAATCTGAAAGCACTCTTGTTGCTATGTTTTAGGATTTTATTATTCTGCCGCTATTAACTAGGAGTTTATTAACCATGAACGGACATGTCTATATGAAGTGCATAGTTCATGCTCAATAAATGCACATCTTGTGATTTTTTTTTTATATTTCTACTTGAGAGAAAAGCTTATCCTGCACAATATTACCATTCAACTGATAAATTCAAATGCATTATGAAGATGATTTGATCTTTAAGAATTGAACTGCACAGGCTATTTGTTGTTTCATGGCATTAAATGAAAAAATTGGTCACTTTATGATGATTAGTGATTATTACTTATATTCAGAAATAGTATCATGCCATAGAGACCAAATCTGAGAACTGACTAATAGACACAAAATAGAACATCCGTGGACAATAAATCTCTATAATGACCATTACCATATAGGAATCGATCACCACTTTCAACAAAGGACAAACTATATAAAAATAATAGATAACTGAGGAAAATGTAAATGAAATTCCTATTCTCTTAACAATATTTCAGCTTTGGTTCCAATTGCCCTTTTTAGGAAGAAAAAATGATTCTCATAGCTATGGATATTTTATGCTGTTTGTGAGAATCTATAAAGCATTTGTGTAAAATGTTAAAGCAAAATTCCTCAATAGTTTGTTTGCATGTGGGTAGGAATAAATTGTACCAGGACATCATTTGGTACATTGCAATCACAACACACAATTACTCTCTAAACTTGTCATTGACTATGATCCCGTTGCATATCATATCACAAATTTGAATGACTAATGTAAAGTTTATCTTTTTTTGTTGCATAAAGGACAGCCATTTTACGGTGGGGTGGGCATGCATAGAAGCTATCAAAACCTTGGTAACTATGATTCTATCTTGAGACTAGCATAACAAGTTTGTTCGTTTTATCTTTGTGGTCTATGTGAACTATAATAACCATGCATGTTAAAACAACTTTTGTTTCATGTCTCTTGATGACTGTTGTTTTTTCTAATAATGTTACATGTAAAGTACTTGCTTTTTTCCGATGTTACACAAAACACCCTATAACTGCTATTACATTCTTCACTATAGATATTATTATTCTCCACTTTAGGTGAACATGAGTGTTTGTTCTTTCTTTGTACTTGCATTTCCCTTTCTGGATTCTAGGCATAAAATAATTTTCCTTTTGAGCAAATATCATCTAATGGAATAACACTACATACCAGTCAATCATAGGGGAGAGCGCGTGTAATGTTGTTTTGTGATAGTAATGTCTGGAATATGAAGTAAGAAATGACCACGGAATGATATTCTCTGTGGGAAAAAAGCTTCAAAGATTCTCGCGAATTGGAATCAGAGAATCTCAACTCAAACTTAAGCCATTGAGCCATATTCGCGAGTCAAGAATTTTTCGCTATTCTTCTCTCCCTAAAGCCACATAAAATGGGTTCTCATTCGGCCTTTTTCCTTTAGCTTGCTAATCTAGTAGATGCCATTCAACATTTTATCAAAATATTACCATATTTAGATGTTGTTTATGTTATTTTTTTCATGGATGCTCAAATACATATTTCCATTGTTCTTTGGGACATGACCCAATATTTGTAGTATGCATAAATGGAGTAGTTTGTCGGGAATTCTTGATGAATACTATTGTCTCATTGTTTCATCATTGTCACTTGCTTTAATTGATAAAATTTTGAGTGTACTGAGAGACTTGGTTATCAAATTCTGCATGGGTGAGGCAAGAAAAGCCCAATTATCTGATTAAGATACTTTCTAGCCCATTGGGCTTTGGGATCTGCTTGGTATGGTTCTGTGTAGTTTGGGCCTTGGGCTTAGACCTATGACAAACCCAAAATAATAAGAAATGCCCAGCCCAAATAACAATAAGTAATATTAATTAATGTTGATTATAAATACATTAACACTTAATTTTTTTGAAGAAAAGCAATGGTTGGTGGTTTATGTTTTCTTGTGGAAGAGGCATAATCCCTAATATATACTTGTTCCTATTTCAATAATTAGAGAAAAGGAATGGACCAAATTTATGATGAATAAGTTTCTTTTTAATTGTTTGAATATATTCCTAGCTTTTGAATTTTTTTTTATTAAATTTAAATTTCAACTCTTCATCCAAATTCTGCATTTATAAAGCTTTATTTGTATAAGAAATATTACAATATTGCAAATATATTATCGTGATAATTCTAGCGAATCCATTATCACAAACTATTAAAATTTAAATAGATATATTTAACAATAACATAAAATAAGATATTTCCCAGAATCTTTATACAAGATAACACTTTTATCTAAAATACCATATTCTCGTATATTTTCAAATAAATAAATACATATTGCTTGATTGATAAGTAATTACCTAAAATCAAATATATTTACAAAAAATAAAAATAAAATAAATTGACTTCATAAAGATAATTAATACAAATTGTTCAACAAGTAAAACCTAATTAGGAAACAATTACAATTTTAAACACTATATATATATAGCAATTAACCTTTCAACTTTTCAGTACTAAAATTTGTCTGTCTCTTTCTCTTTCTCTATTACAATGGAGAAAGTTTTATGCGGCGAAGCAGCGGCGGAGATTAGGGCAAAGACCAAGATTGTTTGCACTTTAGGACCGGCGTCAAGGTCACCGGCTGTGATTGAAAAGATGTTGAAAGCTGGAATGAATGTTGCTCGTTTCAACTTCTCACATGGGTCTCATGAATATCATCAAGAAACTCTTGATAATCTTAGAATCGCCATGCATAATACTGGAATTCTATGTGCTGTTATGTTGGATACTAAGGTACATTATTTAAATTTTGCTTCTGGGTTTGATTTTTTTGCGCATTATTTTTCTGGGGTTTTGACAAAATTTAAATTTTAGGTAAAGTTTGTCGATAGGATATGTGTTTTTTGTGCATTATTTATCTGGGTTTTGATTAATTTTAAATTTGACCTGACTTCTGTAGCTGGGTATGTTTTATTTTGGTGTATTAGGAGTAAAAATTGCTTCTTTTTACCATCTGCTATGTTATTCACTTTACTTTTATGGGTTTTGTCTGTTTGCTGAATTTTGATTCTGGGTTTGGTTTTATATGCTCAGAAAATCTGGCTTGATGATTGTTTAAGTTTAACTTGTTTCCGTGCTGTCAAATATTACAGGGTCCTGAAATTCGAACCGGGTTATTGAAAGATGGAAAGCCAATACAACTGATGAAGGGTCAAGAAATCATGATCTCCACAGATTACAGTCTAAAGGGTGATGAAAGGATGATCTCTATGAGCTATAAAAAGTTGGCTGAAGATTTGAAACCACAAAGTGTTATATTGTGTTCTGATGGTACAATAACACTCACTGTTCTTGCTTGCGACAAAGAATCAGGCATAATACGTTGTCGTTGTGAGAATACTGCAGTTTTGGGTGAGAGAAAGAATGTCAATCTCCCGGGAGTTGTGGTTGATCTTCCAACATTGACAGAGAAGGATAAAGAGGATATCTTAAACTGGGGTGTGCCTAATAAGATTGACATGATTGCACTTTCTTTTGTTCGTAAAGGCTCAGACCTTCTCGAAGTCAGGAAGTTACTCGGAAAGGAAGGAAAAAACATCCTTCTTATGTCAAAAGTAAGCAGTATTCCGACTAAAATTTAGTTCAATTGTTTCATTGGTATTGGTTATTGACAGATTTTATCATGTTTGGCAGGTTGAGAATCAAGAAGGGGTTGCAAATTTTGATGAAATTCTAGCGAATTCAGATGCGTTTATGGTGGCACGTGGGGACTTAGGAATGGAAATTCCAATAGAGAAAATATTTTTAGCACAGAAACTGATGATACTTAAGGCAAACAGACAAGGAAAACCAGTAGTAACAGCAACCCAGATGTTAGAATCAATGATAAAATCACCACGACCAACACGAGCTGAAGCAACTGATGTTGCCAATGCAGTCCTCGATGGAACAGATTGTGTAATGCTAAGTGGCGAAACAGCAGCTGGAGCATACCCAATATTAGCAGTCCAAACCATGACAAGAATCTGCAAAGAAGCCGAAAACTACACAAACTACAAAGACCTATTCAAACGAATAATGGAAGCAGCCCCAATTCCGATGACCCCATTAGAAAGTTTAGCATCATCAGCAGTTAGCACAGCAAATTCGATCAAGGCAGCACTAATTCTAGTCCTAACAAGAGGTGGAACTACTGCTAAATTGGTGTCAAAGTATCGCCCGGAAATGCCTATTTTGTCAGTGGTTATACCGGAGATTACAGCGACAGATAGTTTTGGATGGTCGTGTAGCGATGAAGCTCCGGCGAGGCATAGTCTGATTTTTCGAGGAGTGGAAGCTGTTTTAAGTGCCGGATCCGGTAATGAATCAACAAGTGAAAGTATTGAGTATGCATTTGAATATGCAAAGAAAAAGGGGATTTGTAAAAGTGGTGATGTTGCTGTGGCATTGCATAGAATTGATATTGATTCTGTCATCAAGATTATGACTATCAACTAAGCAAGATTAGATTGCATCGAATCTGAGCCTAATAAGATTCGATCATAGATTAACTTATTTTTAGAATTTTCCGGAGATTTACGGATTCTTTATGTTTTAAATGCAATTTTCCCTTCACAATTTTGTCACATTTTAGTATTTTTATTTTCACGAAATCTTGATTATGTTTTTGCAATTAAATTTATTTTCGGAATAATGTTAACTGTTTTTTATTAAATTTCTTAAATCATAAATTAATATATCAATTTAGATTATTTATCTAAAAATAATTTAATTTGTTATTTTAATCAAATTTTGGAAATCTTAGTTGTCTATAAAACAAACATATATATTTTCAATTAAATTTCAAAATTATGAAAAACGACATGTCGACAGTACTTATTGATAATGACTTAAAACGACATGTCGTACATTACATTTGGTGTGCTATTTAAACCAAAACCCTAGAAAGAAAAATCAAACTACTTGATCTTATCAGAGCAGGTTGAGCGCTTTAGGGCAAATCGGCGATCTTCTCTCGCTCTTACGGCTGCAGCGAAGGGATGGTGGCGGGGGGCACCCCCCTTTTAAGCAGGCAGGGGGG
>JAYMTB010001393.1:0-10966 GCA_036897585.1 Francoa sonchifolia
CAGATGAGGTAAATTATATACCTTTTGAGCAACAGTATCATCATCATTAACAAAATACTGCCTGGTGAAACATAACATCATTTTCATCAATCAACAATTCTAAAAAAAGACATTCCTTAATCATCAAGCAAAAGCTCCGAAACTTACTTAACCACTGAGTATGAAGGATTATCTTGTAATGGATTAGGATAAGTCTGCATAAATACAATCAACTTATCATGAGAATTTATGAATTGAAAACCCTAACAACTTCAATCAAAGTTCCAATCCATATAAATACGGTAGAGAGATAGAGAGAGAGAGAGAGAGTTACAGGGAGGTCGGGGATGAAATCAATTAGGCGAGGAACATCTTCAAGAACATAGCCAGCATCACCAGTGACAATTTTGGGCTCGGAATTCGTTGAACCAGCCATACTACCATTACAATCTCTAGTTCTCGAATTCAAACTCTGTGAGAAGCTCACAACATAGCTTCTAGGGCTGGAAACATCAGGAAAAAAGTTAGAAGGATCAAAACACCGCAACCTAGGAGTAACAATCGAAGCAGAACTAGACAAGGAATCCATCGATCACAGCAAAACTGACATCAAACAAACATCTCAATCATATTTGTAGACTGTCGCAGTAGTAGTCGACGATGGATGGTGACAATATAGAAAAATCGAAGAAATACACCGTCCGTCTGTACGTAGGTGTGGGAGATGACGATAGAAGACACGCATGATTCACGGAAGAGATACAGAGGAAAGAGAAGGCATTGTCATTCGGCAACAAGATTCAGGTATCACGACACTTGTTTTAGATTAACTGTTCAATTTAATACTGATATCATGCATCAAGAAAAGTATCCCAAAAGTATATGCTTGTGAATTGTGCGAGATTCATGTGTTTGATGTGATGTCTAAATCCAACTATAAATTTTCATGACATAAGTTTACTCCTAAGATCTCATACAATAGTAAAAATATTAATCAAAAAGAGTACCTACCCATTTAACATATGTTTATCGTCCACCATTACATAAAACTGCTCTATTGAATTTCAATAGTTATGATTTCTTGAACAAAAAAAAAAGTCTAAACTCTAACTTTCACCTTCAAATACTCAAATTACTTACTTTTGATTATTATTTTCTCTATTTATAGGAAAATATAATAGGATTCCGAGATGAACATGAATATTTCGAAACTGAATATTTTATGATGATTATATTATTTTAAATTAAATCAAAAAAATCATAAACTTATCAAAAAATCTTAAAACTGAATATTTTATTATGATTATTCAAAAAATCATAAACTTATCGAAAAATCTTAATTTATCCAAAAAAAAAAATCAAACAATTATTAGATAAACACGGATTTTAAAATTCTACTTAGACAAGAATTGGAATCAATTCCCAACAGGAAGAAACAAAACAAAACAAAACGAAACACGAAAGTCCGTCCCTTAGAAAGCTTTTCAAGAGGCGTGTATTTATGTCACGTGTTACCAATTTCCAAAAGGCGTTTAAAATGTCCACGCTTTACCACTTGTTCAAGAGACGCGAGTCAAGTGCACGCCTTACTACTTTCTCCTCAATCATACTGAAAGGGTATTTACGTAAAATCATCAAGATTCGCCATCCCAAAAACCCTAATTTCACATATTTAAAGCGACACCACGATTCGTCTTCTCCAGATCACTTTCTCATTCCATCTCTGCGTTCGATTTACAAATGTCTCATAATCAGTCTGAGATTTTCAATAATCAGCAGGGATTGTGTGTATCGGCGTAGTGCTAATAATCAATGCACTTTGATTCCGAAAGAGTTCCCTTGCGAAATCAATCGTTTTGAGGGGAAGATGGGCAGTTATGTTTCATATTTCAATTGAAATCTTAACAATCATCTTCCCCATATCTTTCATTCTGATGTGCATGCACAAATTGTTTCGATTCAGACGGTAAATTTTAGGATTTTAGTGAGTCCCTGTCGCTGACAGATCTTAAGCTGGTCCTTGCATTATTAGAAATAAGCCAAACACTCGATTTCATAGAAGGCGTGACATAAGACCGCGCTTGACCACTTTTAAAGAGGCGTGGGTATATACCACGCCTTATGATTTTGTAGAGGACATTTTAGTAACTTTCCATTAGGTTTTGCCATCCAGAAAACCCTAAATTCTCCTATTTAAGCTTAACGCATCCATTCTGCTTCGCCGTTTTGGAATTCCCTTTCTCATTCGATCTATTGTTTTCTTGAAGAATTTGAATGTTGGTGTAATTAGCAGGGATTGTGTGTATCGGCGTAGTGCTTAAAATTTATGCACTCTGACCGAAAGAGTTCCCTGCGAAATCTATCATTCTGAGGGGAAGGTGGGCAGTTATGTTTCTTTTTTTCAATTGAAATCTTAACAATCATCTTCCCCACATTTTCTTTCCATTATATCTCTTTCATTTGTTTATCACTAGGTCCATATCGGAAAGAGCTGCAAATTGTTTGGATTTCAGTTGTCTTTAGACGATTTTATCGATCACGCCGAATTCGCTTCCTTCTAAATACAGATCTATAAAAATTTTGTAAACAATTTGTCGAAAATTCTAGTACAGATTTTTCAGGGTTACTGAAAGTCCAATAATTATTGAAAAATCTCAACTTTTGAAAGTGGCGTGAATAATTCTCACGCCTTACTACTTTTTTACTTCTTTGAAGGCGCGAATCATGTCCACGCCTTACTAAAGAACCGGGGCCTTACCACTTTTGCTGGGGGCAGGCAGGCGTGACGTTCATTAAACCTTCTAGTGGAACAAAACTGATTATATAATTGTTATATAATATTTTTAAAATTTAATTAAAACCATAAATATAAATTAAATTTGCAAAAAATTCTAAAATTCAATAACCATTAAAAAATTATTTAAATATGTTAAGAAACATTAGTAACACCTACCTATGCATAATACTCAAAAGAGAATTGAATACCAATGTCGACAAATCATTCTTGTACTATTAAAAATAAAGTAATAATAATAAAAAGGGAAAAGAATACATGGTGTGAAGGAATAGATGGTGAGTCATTATGGATGGAGCTTATCCAATTATACAACTTGGTCAACACTTGCACAACTTTTATACTTATAATAGCTCAATCAACATATCCCACAAAACAAATTCTCTCACATTCATCCAATGGATATTTACAACAATATAACATCTTCCTTCGAAGCTTCATCAATTTCTAGTGGATCATCATCATCTTCGTGTTCGTTAGATTTTGTTGACGATGCATCTTCTTCTTCCTCTTTGTTCGAATTTTCTGAGCTTTTGGCCCATCTTCCCATCAAGTAAGCATATTGTTAGTAAATTTTTTGATAGACAATAATGAATCTTAAGATACAAGTAGTTTGATTATACATATTAAATGCAGGAGAGGATTGTCAAAGTATTTTGATGGAAAATGCAAGTCATTTACATGTTTATCAAGGGTGGAAAGCATTGAAGATCTTCCCAAGAAGAAAAGCAGTTATTATAAAAGGAAACTCGAGGAATCAAATTCCTTCAACTCCTTCACTCTTCCTAAATCCAAAATCCAAAAGAAGCTATCAAAATCTTCTTTTTCATCTAAAAAAATTATATAAAACCAATTTCTACTTCCATACTATGATGCAATTATTTCTTCTTTCTTCCGTATCTGATGGCTTCCAATTTTGGTCAATAAGTCCTGTAAAAATGAGCGATGAGAATATATATACGATGTACTACGTGTTCTTACATTTTTTTTTATGAAACCAATTATTTCATAATGTCTTTGGTTATTAATATTGTACACATTATTTTCACATGTTTTATATTTTCATTTTTACTTGGGAAAAGCTATATTTTGACTCTGTTTTTCTTTCATATTCATTTGAAATACTAGTTTCTTGGACGAACATAATTTTTATAAAAATACAAAATAAACGTAATTATTGATAAAATAATGACTTATATCAAACGATAATTTCAGCTAATAGAAACTATTATACGAGTTTGTTTAGTTTTCACTCTAGACATGATTCATTGAAACTCATTGATTAAAATTGATTTTGGAATTCAAATTCTTTTGAAATCATAATAATGATATTTCAAAAGTTTATACTGATTGACCAATCACATTGATTACAATACTCCCACCCACACCTGATTACTACCCCCACACATACGAGCTACACGTGCTAAACCCCAACTCCCAATTCGCCACGCGTCCGAAATAAGACGACGTCATCAATTCCCAAACGAGCCGTCGCCCACGGTATTATCATACGGTTACACCGACCGAACCGTAAAAGCAAATATCGGTCGAAGAAAAATCATTCTCTCTCTCTCTAGATCTTCCCTTCTCTTCCGTAAGAGAAATCTCCGAACTCCCCTCCCACCGTCCGTCCCCTTCCCTAGATTTTGATCCGTCTTCGCTCCATACTTTCTTTCATCCGATCTGTTTCCTTTTCCGTTTCTTTCCTCTGATTTTCTATGTTTTTTTTCGATTTTTTCTTGTTCTAGGATTTCGATTTTGGATTCCGGTTAGGTTTTTGTGTTAATTGGCTCAAGATTTTGGTTTTGTTTATGGAATATGAATTCGATTTGGTTTTGATTGAAGTTTTGCGGTGGTGTGGTTGGTGATTTTGATTCAGGGTTTGTTTAGGGTTTTTTTTTTGGTTCTTGAGTGTTGAGATGGTGAGTTCGGAGGGATTGGAGGATTCTTCGGTGCCGCCACCGTCACCTAAGAAGTATGGGGTGACGAAGCCGATTTCTATGGCTGGACCGACTGCGGCTGATGCGAAGAGAAATTCTGAGTTGGAGAAGGTTTTTGTCTTTTTGTATTGAATTTTTTAAATTAAAGGTTGGGTTTTTGTATAATGAATGTTTTGAAATTTGTTTCTTTCTTGGTATGTGCTAGTTCTTGGTTGACGCCGGGCTGTATGAGAGCAAGGAAGAGGCTGAGAAGAGAGAGGGAGTCCTTGGGAGGATCAGAGAGGTAAGAAAATTGATTGGATATTGACACTTGTTTTTTGTTATCTATGTAGTTATCTTTATTGACAAATAATGTTATGATTTGATCTCATTTTAGATGCATGCTAATATAGTTGACTAGTAACAGGAAGAAGAGAGCAAATAGAGAGTTTTGATTTAGTTAAACATTTGCTTAGTACTCATGGTCAATGCATATAGGAATTGACTCTTCAGATTTCAAGTTTAGAAAATTCCTTTTGTCCTAATTAGCATGTTCCACTAGTTTTCATTTATGTAGATTGTAGAACATGGTTTTTTCTAGTTGGAGTAGTTTCGTTCAGTTGTGATTCTATGGATTAAAAGGTTCAAAATATTAGTGATCTCAAGGATGGAACTCATAAGTTACCAGGAGCAATTTACACTGGAACAATTGTCTTGAAAGTGCATTAAGGTGAGCTGAAGACTGCTTGTATGAGAAGTTGAATGAACTAGGATGCAACTGACTGAACTGGAGGAAAGCTTAGAGGACCTTTTGAAACAAGTATAGAGTAGCTTTTTGTAGGGAGTAAAGATGATTAGTGGTTTTCATAGTCTGATGTTTTAGTGAAGATGATCTATTTGCATATACATTGTGAAGTTATTTGGATTACATTTTCGGAGGAAAATATTGAGTGTTACCTTGTCCTTTAACAAATTTGATTTCGAATCAAAAGCAGATAGTATTTCTTGCCATCTTGGGAGAAAGAAATTAGATGCTGTTTTCCTCCCTTCTATTTTTGTTTCTTCGTAGAAAAAGTTTCTATTCTAACCGATTGGTTGCATATCTCTATATTATAGATTGTAAAAGAATGGGTGAAGCAGCTTACTCGTTTAAAAGGTTACACAGATCAAATGGTGGAGGATGCAAATGCTGTTGTTTTTACTTTTGGTTCTTATCGACTTGGGGTACGTCTGCCTTGGGTTTGATTAATTGGTAGCATATTTATGTTCTACTCTCATGTCAGACTTTTTTCTGTTTTTTTTAATTGTTAAAAGAGAAGTTTATTTTTCTTTTAGGTACATGGTCCTGGGGCTGACATAGACACAATATGTGTTGGTCCATCCTATGTGGATCGCGATGTAAGTAATGAACCTATTTATTTCACCTCTACAGTTATTATTTATTCATGTTTCACTAATTCTCATGCGGTGTGGTACCAGGAAGATTTTTTCTTCGTCTTGCATAATATCTTGGCAGACATGGATGAAGTAACAGAACTGCAACCTGTTCCAGATGCACATGTTCCATTAATGAAATTTAAGTTTGATGGAATTTCAATCGACCTTCTTTATGCGAGTATATCTCTTTTGGTTGTACCAGAAGTAAGTCTCAAAAAAATATCTTGAAACGGCCTTCTACTTGAACATCTAGTAATGCATGATGTTTTTGAATTGCAGATTTGTTGGTAACTGTTTTTTCTGTCAACCGAGTCTAAATTAACATTGCTTGTAAAATAGTGAGGGATATTGGATTGGCATGTATATGTACACATTTTACATAGTAAATCAACAAAACCCGCCCAAATTGATCTCTTGTTATCTGTCTAAATTCTATCTTGGAGGTTTCGCTTTGTATTTTTGCTTTGGGAAGCTATCTTCGGGCTGTGTTTTAGTTTCTGGAGCATGCATAGTGTATCTGAGTTTTGTTGTCAACAGGATTTGGACATCTCTGATGTTTCTGTACTCCACAATGTGGATGAACCTACTGTTCGAAGTCTTAATGGCTGCAGGGTTGCAGATCAAATTCTTAAGCTTGTTCCCAATACTGAGGTTAGATGTTTTTTTTTTGTTTTCAATAAATAATTATGTAGGAAATGTTTCAAATATTAATGCATTCCTTGGATCTTTTATTTCTTTCTCAAGTGCTGTTTTATGATGTAGCATTTTTGCACGACACTTCGATGTTTAAAGTTCTGGGCTAAACGACGCGGTGTATATTCTAATGTGAGTTATTCAATCATTTATGTGTATATTTTTGGTATATGGAATTTTAGGTTCATTTTGATTCTTCCGTCTTCAATCTACTTTAATTTTTATTTCAGGTGACTGGATTTCTTGGTGGTGTGAATTGGGCCCTTCTTGTTGCTCGGGTCTGCCAGCTTTATCCTAATGCAATTCCCAGTATGCTTGTTTCTCGGTTTTTCAGGGTTTATACATTGTGGCATTGGCCAAACCCTGTGATGCTGTGTGCAATTGAAGAAGATGATTTGGGCTTTAGCATCTGGGATCCTCGAAAAAATCATCGTGACCGAAGTCATCACATGCCAATCATAACACCTGCCTATCCATGCATGAATTCTAGCTACAATGTGTCTGTAAGTACCCTTCGTGTCATGATGGAGCAGTTCCAATTCGGTAACCGAATGTGTGGGGTAAGAAAAGACTATAGTAGAGTTTGATTCTTTGGTTATAATTGACTATTGATTCTTATTTCCCCTTTCATTTTTCAATCCAGGAGATAGAACTGAATAAAGCCCAGTGGAGTGCTATGTTCGAGCCATACTTGTTCTTTGAATGTTATAAAAACTACTTGCAGGTTGACATTGTTGCAGCAGATGTTGATGACTTGCGTGCTTGGAAAGGTTGGGTGGAATCCCGGTTGAGGCAGCTAACTCTTATGGTATTATATGTGCAACATATATAAGTTTTTTTTATTCTTAATGGCATTCAAGTTGAATTTATGCCTCTGTATTGAAAAGGCAAATATATAAAAAAAGATTAGATGACTGTCCAGACACTTTCTTTCCTTGCTTATGCTTTCTAATTGTTTGCAGATTGAACGAGATACACATGGAAAGTTGCAATGTCATCCTTATCCTAATGAGTATGAAGATACGTCAAAGCAGTGCTTGCATTGTGCATTTTTCATGGGTTTGCAGAGAAAAGAGGGAGAAATTGTCCAGGAAGGGCAACAGTTTGATATTCGTGGGACAGTTGATGAATTTAGGTATGGTGTAAATATGTACATGTTTTGGAAACCGGGGATGGAAATATATGTTTCCCATGTTCGAAGAAGGCAGCTTCCTTCTTATTTGTTTCCTGAGGGATATAAACGACCTCGACCACAGAGGATCTCTTCCCAGAAGCTGGTTGGTAAAACAACGCAAGAAGATGATGATATTTGTCAGGATGGATCCGGGGAGAGACACCTTAAGCGGAAAAAAGAAACTGGTTCAGAAGAGGTTAAGCAAGGTATGCCAGATAAGCGGCAATCTATTAGTCCACCAAGGGAGAACTCAGTTTCGCCTGAAATTATTAGTCATAAATTGGGTGGGCTGGTGCAAATGAAAGAAGTAGCTGCAGAGATGAATACATGCCATGTTGACATGGGTCAGATAGAGTGCTTGGCATCAAATAGCATCAATTCTGAGAATGGATTTATCAGGCAAGAGGGGATGTGGATGGAGGGTGATGAAGGCTCCAATGTAGAGCTACTTGACCAAAAAAATTTACCGTCCCTGAAAAATCCTGGATGCACCTCAAATTCCAGTGTTCTTACAACTGTTACAAATGAGGTCTGTTTGTCTGAAGACGTTCGATTTGGAGTTGTAGCAGTTAGCATTGATGATAATAGTGGGAGTGTTGAAGGGAGTAACAACCCAGGGTTTTCGCGAAGTGATTCATGTGAGGCAGATTCTGAGTCAGTTTTGGAGAACCAGTGCCCAAATCATGAAGTATTTGAAGACGGATTGCGAGAGTTACAGGTTTTGGACACTAAGTTCTTTACTCGTTCAAGTTTTTCTTTCCTTCTAGGTTATTAAACAATTTGCCATCTAGTAATCTGTGGTTTTGGTTTCTTCTGTCCAACTGCTAAGATTTTTATAATCAAATTTGTATATGATTATGATATGAAGACAGCACTGCCTGAGTTCCCGCAGTGAGATCACTTAATTCGAGTGGGATTTCTGTGTGTCCTGGTGCTGTGCAATCTTAACCAGTTGGACTTTGTGTAAATTGAAGGCCAGTAATGCTATCATCTGTGGGACTCAAAATACTCTTAATCTATTATTTTTGGTGTCTTTAACTAATTTCTGTGCATTTTAAAATCTATCTAATCTTGTTTATTTGTGTTTCTTTTATAATGTGAAGCCAAATGATGTGCTTGGGATTGCAATTAAGCCTAGAGAGGCCGTCAACTCTGATGCTTTGCAGAAACAAGAGATGAGGCATGGTTTTTGTTTTCTTTAATTTTTTATTTATAGATGCATATCCTCTAGTATTTGTCTTTATACTGCTCTTTCCGGTGGTTTTGTGTTTTTTTTTGTAGTAGCAGGTTAAGTCTAAGTTCAACAGCGTGAGAAGATATTGGAAGTTGGTATGTAGAAATCTTGTGTTAAACTGTGTGGATCAGAGAGAGAAAGCCAGCAGTTCGGGTAAGTGTCATTTTAATTGCTGGCTTTCATATCTTGCGTTTTTCAGGCATTCCCGGGAGTTCGATCTTGTGGATCAGAAGCCAAAAGGCATCTGAAGAGATTGGTCCAGCTTTGCCAAGCTTTATGTACAGCTCTAATGTGTGGATTATGCTGTTCTGCACAAGTTAAATGCATCCTGATTGAGTTGCTCCAAACTTAGCTGACAGTGGTAGGCCTGCTCAACATTTTTCTTTTCTTTCAGTTTGTGAAAAAGTGTAGTAGTGTTCTTTGGGTTATAAGAGGGGTGGCATATCATTATATTTAGTTGCAAAATTGGTTGGAACCTTGTTTATGTCAAAGTAGATATTACTTCTGTTTAGCGGGTATTGGGCTTTCTCCAATCTTGTGTACACTTTTTCCTTGTAATGATAATATATTGCCTCTCTCTCTCTCAACATTTGGTACCGCCTTTGTTGAAGTTACCAAATGAAGATTATGTGGTGCAAATATAAGCTGCATATGTCTCATGTTCTCAGTAGTTAGGGAAGGGTGTCTATTGTTTACTAGTCATCCTAAAGGAATTCTAATGTCACAAGAGATTCCGTTACTTGGCATCCTAGACATAGCTCTTTGTTGTCTGTGCAAATGCCAGATACAGAAAGGCACGTGGTTGTGTTATTACTGAGTTTGTCCTTATTCTTAGTATTTGCTAAACTTTTGAAAGGCCCTCTAATTTTGTACTAAACTGCTAAGAGTCTAGTCATGGTAACATGTGGCACAAGTTTGTGGGGAGTTGTAAGTGACCCTTTGGTCAGAGCCATCCTTGGAAGCACATCAAGGTTGGATTGATTTACTTCTATCAATTGTGGGGAGTTGTAAGTGACCCTTTAGTCGGGGCCATCATAGGAAGCACATCAAGGTTTGGATTGATCTACTTCTATCAAAGTGCTCCAATTAAGGCGGCATAGTGCCATTACAGCAATTCTTTCGGGGTTATCTAGGTCTGAATCTATTCCTTGTATCCAAGTTAGGCAGCTCTCCATGATAATGACTCTTTGTTCCTTGTCCATAAATCTTTGTATCTATTCTTATATGCCCGTATTCATCATTACTTTTAGATATCGAAAGCTGTAAACAATGGATAATACAGAATTGCAGGCCCCAAAAGTATAGTGATGGGTCTAGCAACATCACCATCAATGGTTACCCTTTTTGACAAAGCAAATATAGGTCAAAAAATATCATTACAATACTAATATCAAACTTACCCTTCACTCACATTCAAATTCTTAATACAAACTTTAAATATCAACTTCTTAGTAACATTGCATCAAAATCAAGCCTATCAACATTTCTTAGGCAAATTACTAGTACACTAAAGTGATCTTACAAACATTCTTTTTTTTTTCTTCGATTTTTTGTATTAAATTTTCTTGATAAAGATAATATGAAGCAAAATGTCAAATGGGTATCACAAATAAGGTCTCATTTAGAGGGAATTCATCATCCAATAGCTCATTTCATTGCAAAGTCAAGTGTCATCTTGTCTGCCTTGTTGCTACCAACTGAAAACAACCACAAGGGTTTTACTAATTAGCCCGAAA
>JAYMTB010001394.1:0-10964 GCA_036897585.1 Francoa sonchifolia
AGGGCCTCTACAATACTTCCCGAGAAGAACAAGAGGAATAATTAGACATTAAGAATTTCTATTGCATCTTCTGTCGAATGAGGAGATCGATTGTGGGGATGTTTGAAGAGAGAGAAACGAGAGGAAAAAGACAAGATCGATTCAAAAAAAGCTTTTCCCGCTCTGTCAAACTGATGATCACGTGAAACTCGTCACACTCACTCTCTCCGGTAGTAAAATTCTTTTTAAAAATAACCATTTTGGAGTTAATTTTTAAGACCATAGAAAATACTAATTTGTAATTTTGTGCTCAACATCGAGATTAATTTTTTTCTCTAATTTTCTTACATGATATGGGGTATGTCCAAATTTTATTTGGATTCGGCTTGATTCTGCTTGGGCTTGGACATGGCCTTAAGCTTGGTCTTGGGCACGTGAATTGAGTTTGGGCTTGAACTTGGCCATGAAATTTGAATTGGGCTTGATCTTGAAATTGGGCCTGTGAAGGTGTAGACATTTTGTGCCTTGAGTGTTCATTGTACCGAAAATCATTAGTTTCTTGCCAAATGTTGCAATTGAGATTGGTACAAATTCAAGTCTATTTTGAATTTGTGTTCACTAGTTTCAAGGTTTGATTTGAGCCCATATTTTGTTTCATTTGAATGGCTAGACTTGGGTTCTACAGGCATAATGTTGCCCAGATATTAGACAGGCGGAACATATGCAGTGCAGGCTTGTACTCGGGATCTTTAACATATGATGCATCCAGATTTTATACTGGATTTGATGATCAAAGCCAACTCACTTTTGGTAATGAATCAATAGCTTTCAATTAGAGTATGAAATCTGCATTTACTTAAAGTAAAGAATGCATATGGAGAAATGAGAACTAGTAAGGATCCAATGAATGAAACTTTTGCGAATATAAAACTGAGAATTGGACACACTTATAAAATGTATTACAATCAATGAAGGACTATGTGGGTCTACACATGTAATTTAATATGTATTATTGACAATTTTAAAATTAAGCTCATCTAAAATGATTTATTGGGTTAATGTTATTGGGCTTTAAGCATCTGATAAAGTTTGAGCTTTAATATATATAGATACTCGATTTATAATTTCTAATTTTATGATAACTCAAATTAGAAATAAGAAAATATGTGCAGGTATTATAAAAAAGTTATGGTCCTCAAATTATATCATAAAAGTTCTCGTACATACTAATTTGGAAGGCCAATAACTGCTAGATCAAGGATTTCGACGTTAATAATGGATTCATATATGCTTCCGCTTATAGTATATTTTTTTATGGTTTAACATGATAGATTTTGGCATGATGATAGTTTTTTGACAAAAAGAAATTTAAAATTTTAATAAGTGGTATCAGAATCATTCATGTTAATCATTAAGAAATCTATTCTTTTGTTTAATAGATTTATATGAATCTAAGTTTTAAGTATATATTTGGATTTTGTTTGATATGTGTTTATGATATGTTTGGTATGTATTTTTGGCTATAAATTTGTCATGTTTATGTTGTATGTTTATTAAGGTATAAACTTGTATTATGATTCTTCATTCTTAAATTCAATGTTCAAACGTTTTGATTAAAACAAAAAAATCGTTGTTTGTTTAGCAAAAATATTGATTAATTTGTTGGTCAAAATTAGGAGTGGAATTAGTCAAAATTAGGATGTCACGGAGCTGCACTTTGTTTAGAAAACTAGGGTTATATTGTTATTTATTTTCTGGGCTTTAGCCCACATGAATTTCAATTTTTTTTGGGCTTATAGCCACTTGGTCCAAGCCTTCCTGGAGAAGGACACTCAACTCCGCCTTCAGCTAGACACTCAAGTCACTCTAGCGAAAACGGTCACAGTTTCAATGTTAAATACTCTGGTCCAATCCCTCCGGGAGAAGGTCACTCGACTCCGCCTGCAGCTAAACACTCAAGTCACTCAAGAGAAAGGGTTAACAGTTTTAATATCAAGCATTCTGGTCCAAGCCCTCCTGGAGAAGGACACTCAACTCCGCCTTCAGCTAGACACTCAAGTCACTCTAGCGAAAATGGTCACAATTTCAATGTTAAATACTCTGGTCCAAGCCTTCCTGGAGAAGGAAACTAGACTCCTCTTGTAGCTATACACTCAAATATTCTTAAAGGTACACATTAGGCTTGGAAGATATCCCAAGCCTATCTCCATATGACATTTTTTCACCTATATAATGAAAAGACATCCATCAATAATAATAACAACAAGATTTAATCTCTTAATATTTCAAAATATATTGTTTGGTTTACAAATTCATTAGACTAAAGCTCAAATAATTTAAGATGAAATTTTTGCACGTGTAACATTCTTGATTTATTTATCCACCAAGATTTCGTACATTATAAACACGATATGATCAATATTATATAACCTTATTACAATTAATTAAAACATAATTAATTTATCCTCCTGCTATTTCTTCTAATCTCTCCTTGCAATCCTTCCTTTACATCAAGACTGCTCAAATGAATCATAGCTGTTCGAAAACTCCCCTCCCAAATCATTGAGTTATTAATAAACTTCGATATCATTATACCGTTAAATTATTTGATCCGAAGCAAGAAGTCCAAAACCCTTTTGTAAATTCTTGTAAATACATATTATCAAATTTGAAAGGTGCTACGGGGTCTAAAAGGAACTCCATCAGTCTAGGATTTTGATTTTGTTTTGGGAAAATTTTCTTTAAACTCATGCTTGGATCTATTCTTTATATAGCCTATGCCATACCGATGTGCAGCCAATGGCATGTGCACCTGCAGACCTGCAGTTTAAAATTACGCAATATGTGTTCAAAATATTCGTTAAAAAGGTTCATTTTTATGGCAAGCTCAAATTACTTTTTCATATACTGTTATCAAATTCTTAATTATCTGAGATAAACATCTGGATTTTTTACCCAATTCGAATATTATTTGTAATGATCAGATTCAATAGTGTCTCGTACTAATTGTTAAGCCAATAGTAGGAAGATTCAATAATTCAAATTGTTCTATGCATACAAGTCTAATAAAATAGATAAATAAATTTCTTCCAAGAAAATCCAAAGGTTTGTGTAGATTTAATTCTTTGGATCAAAGATTTTATGCCTTTTTTTCCATTTCATTATTTGCATTAATCAATTTCTTGAATTTAATTTAGATCTCTTGAGAATTGTATAGATTTTCTCCTTTATATCAGAAAATTGTATTATTACAATGCCACATATTATTTAATATTTTCTATATTTTTCAAAAAAAATTCTTAAGAATTTTAAAGGAATTTTTTTTTCATATTTATTGTGTCTACATAGTATTTAACAGAAACATGCTTAATAATCTGAACCAGGAACAAATAGTTTTTAGTCAAAGACTTCTACAGTTTCTCATTTTGTTCATCAGTTTTCGGGTTATTGTTAACTCCATGATATTCATGTCAAAAGCTCGCCCTTGTCATAGTGGGGCTCAAATTTTCTACCAAAGGTTCTCCTACCGTTTCGAGTGATGACGAAAAGGGTGGTAGTTTTAGTGTAGACTACTCTGGTCCAAGTCTTCCTGGAGAAGGACACATGATTCCTCCTGCAGATGAACGCCCAAGTCACTCAAGCGAAAGTGGTTATAGTTTCAGAATCAACAAATCGGGTCCAAGCCTTCCTAGAGAAGGTCATGCAAGTCACTCAAATTGCTCATAAACTGTTGTAAAATTGTTTCTTACATCAAACTGTTGATAGATAGACATATCAATTAAAATCTCCCTATAAGTGATTTAAAATATGAGTTGTCTTCCATCCAATGATTTAGTATAAGAATTTTTTCTTACACCTGAAACTCGAAAAAAGACTTCCTTTAATAATAATAACAAGAATTTCATCTCTTATTATCTCAAAAAAATTTCTTACACCTATAACATTCTTGATTTATTTATCCACCAAAATTTCATACACAATAAACACAGTACGATCAATATCATATCAACTTCTTACAATTAATTAAAACATAATTAATTTCTCCTCCTGCAATTTCTTCTAATCTCACCCTGCAATCCTTCATTTACATCAAGACTGCTCAAATGAATCATAGCTTTTCGAAAAACTCTCCTCCCAAATCGTTAATTGTTAATAAACTCCGATATCATTATATCATAAATTATTTGATCAGAGGCAAGAAGTCCAAGACCCTTTTGCAAATTCTTGTAATACATATTATCAAATTTAAAAGGTGTTACCAGATCTAATGGAACTATTAGTCCAGAATTTCGATTTTGTTTCGGGCAAATTTTCTTTAAATGTGCTGCATAATGATCACTCATGCTTGGATCTATTCACATTGTGTTGTTATAGTCGTATAGCCTATGCCATACCGATGTGCATCCAGCAGAACCAATGGTGTGTGCTCCTGCAGTTTAAAGTTACACAATGTGTTAAAAATGTGTAATGGGAATTGGTAAAGAGCGAGTGAAATTGTTATTATTGTTGGATATGTTCATATATATATATATATATAGGCCCAAATAATTGAACTAATTGGTGGGCCTATTAGACTAGAGCCCATAAGTGGGTAAAACCCTAGTATAACTATGAGAGATTATGTAATAGTGGCTAGTGGAACAGAGGTAACCGCTACTCACACTGATACTACAGATTTGGTCCTATATTCAGACATAGTAACTTTAAAGAATGTTAAAGTAGTACCTCTGATACAAAAGAACTTAATTTCTATTAGTTTGTTAGACAAAGTTGGTATGTGTACTTCTGTTCAGAATGGTAGAATGATTTTAACTGTTAATTTTTGTTATTTTGGTTGTGAATTTATGATTAATGGCAAGTATAGGTTGAGTTTATTGTTAGGTTAGTTTCTCCTTAATTGATCCTAAGTTGTTATATAATAAAGTGGGACACATTTACTATAAGAAAATGGTTCAACTAGCTAAGACTCATAACATATCATTAGATACCTCCATTCAATTGAATAGATGTGAAGTGTGTGCTCAACCTAAGTTCACTAGAAAACTTTTTTGTCAGGTTTCCAAAAGCACACAACTTCTTAAGTTAATACATTCTGACATGTGTAACTTCAAAAGTTTCACTATCAGGGGTGGTCAGAAGTATTTAATCACTTTCATAGATGATTTTTCAAGATATTGTCATGTATATCTGTTGAAATCGAAGGATGAAGCTTTTAAAAAGTTTAAATTATTCAAGTCTTGTGTTGAAAATCAACTGAACTTGAAAATTAAGAGGTTTAGGAGTGATATAGAAGGAGAATACTCTCTGAAAGGGTTCAAGGAATTTTGTTCCTCTGAGGGCATAATACTTGAAACCACTACTCCTTACTCTTATTAATCAAATAGCATAGCTAAACGTAAGAATATGACGTTAACAGAAATGTTAAACTCCATGCTATTGATAGTTGGCATGTCTTCTTGTTATTGGGGAGAAGTAGTTCTTACTGAAAATCACATCCTAAATAGAGTGTCACACTCTAAGTTTACCTCCACTCTTTATGAGTTTTGGCACAAATATCCTTGTAGGTATGACACTCGTAAGACTTAGGGTTGTATAACATAAGAATAAGACATTAACAGAAATGTTAAAATCCATGCTATTGATAGCTGGCATGCCTTCTTGTTATTGGGGAGAAGTAGTTCTTACTGAAATCACATCCTGAATAGAGTGTCACACTCTAAGTTGTCCTCCACTCTTTATGAGTTTTGGCACAAACATCCTTGTAGGTATGACACTCTTAGACTTAGGGCTGTATTTCTTATGTGATGATACAAGACCCTAAGGTGGGACCTAGAACCAACACTTGTGTTTATCTAGGTTGTGCAGAAGACAGTGTTGCAGACAGATTCCTGGATCTATCTACCAATTCGGTCATAGAATCTAGAGATGCAGTGTTCTTTGAGGATAATTTTCTCAAAGATCATGATTTGAATGTCCCTGGATTTACTGAGGTGATTACAGAATCACTTGTATCAACACCTGTGAGAGTACCCATAAGAGATCGAATACCCAATAGTTTTGGTAATGACTTTGTCACATACCATTTGGAGGATGATTCATCTTCTTATAAAAAAAAATAATGAAATCTAGGGATTCGTTGTTGTGGGCAAATGCCATTGATGATGAAATGAGCTCTTTGATGCAAAACAACATTTGGCAGCTAGTCGATTTGCCAAAGGGAGATAAGAATGTGGGTTGTAAGTGGGTATTGAAGAAGAAGCTCAATAGTGATGGATCTATAGCTTGGTACAAAACACGTTTAGTAGCTAAAGGCTATACACAACAGAGTGGGGTAGACTATTTTAATGTTTACTCACCTTTGTTCCATCTATCAACTATAAGGATTCTTCTAGCTTTGGCATCTATTGAGCACTACGTGGTGCATCAAATGGATATAAAGACAGATTTCCTTAATGGTGAGTTGACTGAGGAAATTTACATGAACCAACCTGAAGGGTTTGTCATAGAAGGTTTAGAGAATAAGGTTTGTAAACTGAACAAATTCTTATATGGTTTTAAACAAACACCTAAATTGTGACATTAGAAATTTGACAAGGTGGTAAAGAGCTATGGATTTCAATCTAGTTACTCTGATAAATGTCTTTACAATAGTTCTATGTCAAACAAAGTTACAATTATCTGTTTGTATGTAGACGACATGCTGATCCATAGCTCCGATCATTATGTAGTGAGTGAGATGAAAGCCACTTTGACAGATCTTGGTGTTGTTGACATCATTCTTGGTATGAAAGTACATTTCGAAAGGCAAGTAATCACTTTTAGCCAAACTCATTACATTCAGCAACTAATTTCTACTTGGGGGTATAGTGAGTGCAAACCGATTGACACACTTTGTGATTACAATAAGAGGTTGCGCCCTAATACAAGTGACAGTGTGAATCAGTTAGACTATTCTAGACTGATTGGTAGTCTCATGTACGCTATGAGTTTCACTAGACCTGACATAGCCTTTACAATCGGCATGTTGAGTTGTTTCACTAGTAATCATAGTAATGAGCATTGGGATGCCTTTGCGAGGCTGATGAAATACGTTAAAGGTACAAAAGATTATGCTCTCTTCTATTCTAGTTATCCTCCAATTATGGAAGGATTTTATGATACCTCATGGTGTTCAAATATTGGAAATAGTAAGTTTACCCGTGGATATGTTTTCACTTTGGTGGAGCTGTTGTTGCTTGGAAGTCCAAGAGACAGACTTGCATTGCCTTGTCGTCTATGGAGTCAGAACTTTATGCTTTATCTATTGTATGGGAGGAAGCAAAGTGAATAAAAAATCTAACTATGGACATCTATTAACCATACTAAAGATTAACTCTGTAAGTTTGTTCTGTGATAATTAGGCAGCAGTCCAAGTTGTCAAGAACACACTTTTTAATCATAAGAGGAGACACGTGAGACTAAGACATGCTTTGTTGAATCATCTTATACAACGTGGGGTTATCACTTTGATCGATGTGAGATCGAATAATAATTTGATTGATGCTCTCACAAAGAGTTTGATTAGAGATCGAATATTCAAAACAATGGAAAGATGGGGTTAAAGACTATTTAGATATGTCTTAACCTCCATCCATGAATGTTTTGAAATATCGAATCTTCCTTTGTTTGGCCAACATAGTAAGCACTTTTTTATATGTTTCACTGATGGTTACGGTCTTCGTCACTATTCTAGTTGAGTGTGTTGTGTCATTCCACATTTGATGAACACAACTCATCTTAACTTGAATAAGTCATTTTTGAGTATGTTGTGTTATTCCACATATGATGAACAAAACTTATCCCAATTTGGAAGTTCTGCTTAGCTAACTTGTGTCATTCCACATTGATGAACACCACTTAACTAAGGAGAATTGTTGACTATAACATTCCACATCAAAACAAGGAATGTTTCTTTCACAAAGGAAACCTGTTTGATCTTGTTCTTATCTTGATCTTGAAACGTGACTTGAAAACTAGTTGTTGTTTTCTGAAACTTGACAGTCGATTTGGTTAGTTTCAAGAAACTTGATAAAGATGGTTCTTTGCAAAGTGAACTGTTTAGGTCTTGTCCTTCATTGAAATTTGACTTTGATGCTTATGGTTATTGATGCATTGTGACATTGATATATATTTTTTCATCTTATTGATATGGTGCTAAGTTCTTTGCGATAGAACTAGACACTTTTGTTAGATTATATAAATGATTGAATTTATTTTAAATGAAATTCGTATTTGTTGATTTAAAGGAGATAATAAAACTGGAGGAGCACATATGAACTGGGATCCAGAAAAGGATGATCCTTTTGTTGATGATATCTAGAGTGTGGTAGGGACTTGTCCTTTGTTTAGCTGCGACAGAGATATTTCACCTACTAGTCTTTTTTGTTAGAGTTCATTATTACTTTGAAACTCTTATATTTATGTCATTTACTAGTGAGACTTTGTATGTTTTGATTTTGGAGTGATTTTTGAGACTTTGTACTTGAGATATTTATCTATATTATTTGCTCACGAGTTTAGATTGAGTTTAAAACTCTATTATTAGATATTGTTGGAATGAGCTCACAACAGGTTCAAGATTATTTTGATTAGTCCACTGATTTAGGAGTTATGTTATGGATGGAGTTTTCTAAACATTTTTCTTTACCTTTTTTCTCTTGAATGAAAAAAAAAATTGTGTTGATTTATTTGAGATTATAATGTGGGTGATCCATGTTTGTTTGGACATCACACAATTGTGCCATATATATATATAATTGGACTCATTGTGGGCCTATTAAGATTAGAGCCCATAAATGGATAAAACTCTAGTATATATTGTGTGTATTAGGTAGAAATAATACATGCGATTATTCCACGTTGATACGATCATAACAGCAACAATTATTACTTGAAAGTGTGATCATTTCGGCCTCGGACATTCCATGTTGGAGAAAGTTTGTTATCAATTCTGCTGTTGAAGATTGTGGGCGGGGTAAACTGATTATAGCTAGTATGGCTGAGGATAATCTGTCGTCTCTTCGTCCAGTCGGAACCTCCCACCGTGGACCACCAGCCTGATATATATGCATGCTTGAGATTTTATGTTTTATGCAGACTAAAATGAACAAATGTTGCTTACATATATATTCAATTTCTATAGCCATTTTTTTCCCAATGCCATGTACTTAATTAAGATGAACTATCACATTTGGAGTTGATTTTGATAGAGTGATTGACATATTCTCAAATAATTTTAAAGGAACATTGTTGTTACCGGAGCATCCTTACAAATCACATAGAAATTCGGGAATTAGTTTCCAAAATCAACACCAAACGAACCTGGGAGTGATATCGAATCTCATATCAGCTACGTGTGATATTAGTATGTCTTCTTACTGGAAAACAAGTTGAGGTCTAAACACGGTCCCAACATGCTGTGTTGAGCGGTGCGCTCAACTCAAGTATAGAATACAAGTATTTTAGAATTACATGTGTGCAAAAAGGGAATTCACTAATTATGCTAATTAGGGGAGTGGATTTTTGGATGGTGTCATTTATTATATTTCTTGAATTTTTTTTAAAGGAAAAATGGAGAATCTTACAAAGAAAACAGCATCTCTAGCTGAAAGAGCAAGAATATCTGCACAAGAGACAATTGAAGGACAAACATCCTCCAAAACTTTCTTGATTGAATCCACCAACACAAATCCTCTTAAACTCTCATTTGGTGGCACCACCTTCTCCGGTGGTGGATATCCAAATGCACTGTCTAACAACAAAGAACCATCGCATCCCTTTCCAACAAAAGAACAACAATATTAATAACAAAATCTAAAAAAATTTAAACCAAAAAATGTTAAAAAGGGAACGAGTTAGCACATTGACAAAGCAGTCATGGTAATGCAAGCGCAACAATGCAGCTGGCAATGAAGGGTCACGCCTAGACGCCAACCAAACAATCCTTGACACGATTTTTTCAGCCACAGGGCATTGTTTGGCGTAGAACCCTACGGTAAGTGAGCAAGCATATCTTGAGTAGAATGGTAGCATTAGACCGAAAACAATCAACATGTATCGATGCATCTTGTGTGCAAGTTCTTAGCTATTTTCTAAGCAATTGTTACATTTTGTGGAAAATTTTGGAAGGTGGAGAAGAAAGAATGAATGTCTTCTAACAAAGGGAAAATGTATTGAGCAACTAATTTAAATGTTAAATGATGAAATATAGTTGATAGTTTGGTAGGATGTTGTCAAGAAGAATTATAAGGTTTAGAGATTATTGGTGAATGATGTAAAAACAATGACATAGTAGGTACTCATAGTAATGGGCGTGGGCTTGTGCTTGGGCTTGGGCTTGTGCTTGGGCATTATGTTGGGCGTATAAACTTGTATGCATAGAAATTCAAATGTGTCATGAAATTTACTTTATGAGTTTGGATTTTCATAGATAACTGTATAACTACAAATAATACAATTTGACTATTAATAGCAAAGCTTCACAACTCATTACAATCATAAGATGTGTCTCTATTAATCACTTTAAGATGTGGTCCTATTCTCCATCAAATTACATGTTCAAGTTATTAATAATCCGGTTCGAATAATTAACTTAGCTATCATAGTATTTCATCAAGTCAGTAACTATATACATTTCAGATATTCAAATTCTAAAATCAATTATTATGTCTATTTTTTATCCAAACTTTTATTAGATGAAAAAGAGTATCGTATAAGTCATTTGAGATGATTATCTAAAAGTTTATTTAATAAAATAAAACAGAAAATTAATTTTGTTTTCATTTTCGTTAATCTTTCTCGGATTCCCCACCCACCCATGTCCTTTTGCCCATCCGACCCGACCCAAGATCCTAAAAACAAAATCTTTTAGTTTACCTTCCCCAATTTTCCCTCTGTACACTACCAAATTATTGCTGGTACAAAACCATTAACTCAACTTAACAAAA
>JAYMTB010001395.1:0-10961 GCA_036897585.1 Francoa sonchifolia
TAATGCATCTTTTTCATATTACAGAGTGTTTCGGGTACAGGGGAGCTGCTCATATTTGGGGTGGATGCTGCTAAACCTTTTCTTCAAGTCGGAGTAATCTCTGGTGTATATACTATTTCATTTTGGACAAATCTGGCCATTTCTTTTTAACTTAATTGGTGTCAGTCTAAATCTTTTTCTACTATTTGATTTTACTTAAGCTGATGGAAAGAATCTAGTTCATAAGGCGGATGTTAAACTCAGTAGGTGCACTCTTTGCCATGACATAGGTATTACGCAAAAGTAAGTCGTTTTTTTGTAACTTGTGCATTAGTACATAACTTTCACCATCCAAATCGCAACTGAACTGATAACTAAATGTTTTTTTTTTTTTTCGTTTGTAGCTATAATGTAATTATGGATTTTCCGCTAACTATTGATGTACAACGATTAGTTCACGGGGGCCCGTGAGTACACTTCTTACATATTGCTTGACAAACAGTTTGATACATCATTTTTATTAATCAATTTTGATATACAGATTAATAAGGTATAACAAGGAAGAATATGCAAGGATTGGAATAATGCCTCAGTATGGTGATGGAGATTCAATCAGGTGGTTTGAGGTAGAACCAAACTGTACATATCATGTTATAAATTGTTTCGAAGACGGTGATGAGGTTTGTATAACAGAACTACATTAATTATAAAGATATGTATGCATTAGATTCAAGCATGTCCTAGTAATTAAATTTTTATATATGACGATGAATAGGTTATAGTACGAGGTTGTAGAGCTCTGGAATCAATCATACCAGGACCTGATCTGGGTTTGAATAAATTTGAGTGGTTTTCTACAAGATTAAAGCATATAGAATCATCAAATGTTGATCCATCACCAAATGATGGATTATTATTTTCTCGTGCTTATGAATGGAGATTGAACATGCAAACTGGAGAGGTTAAGGAGAAAAATCTGACAGGTACCGAATTCTCCATGGACTTTCCAATGATTAATCCACATTGTACAGGTGTTAAAAATAAATATGGCTACACTCAAGTTGTTGATTGCACTGCAAGCTCTACATCAGGTATCGGCAATCATCCATTTCGCTACTATTACTTTTAGTAACTCAGCTCAACTAAAATTTTTAAATCGAAATTTGTAGGGATGCTCAAATTTGGTGGTCTAGCAAAGCTACACTTCGAAGAGACAGAATGTGAAGAGCACATAAAGGTTGAGTACCATGGTTTCGGGGAAAACAAGTTTTGCTCAGGTGCTGCCTTTGTGGCGAAACAAGGAGGTCTTGATGAAGATGATGGTTGGATCATCACTTTTGTTCACAATGAAGACACTAATATTTCTCAAGTGGGTCAATATGTTTGTGTTTTTTCAATATTATTCATACTATATGTCTTCGCTTCTTACGTACTTATCATCACTCTTTTGCTTCAAGGTTCATGTCATTGATACTAAGAACTTTTCAAGTGAAGCCATTGCCAAAGTTACGCTTCCAAGCAGAGTTCCATATGGGTTTCATGGAGCTTTCATGCCTCTCTCAATGGATTCATAGGAGTATTATGCTAATCCTATTTCATTGTACATAAACAAACACCATTTCCAATATAAGCTTTACAAAAGTTAGTGCCAATATGGTCATCTGAAATGTACAAGGTAAGTGATATAGCATCCATCAATTCATAAGCCATGCAAATCAATGCATCTTATGCATTTTTCTCATGCTTGCCTTTTGTAATTTTTCCCTCAAACTCCGCTCGTCATGCAGAGTCATTTTATAAATTTCTTGAACACTTTAGTTCTCAATGGCTTTGGAAAAACATCTGCAATTTTATTCAGTCTTGCAATAAATGAGCTCCGATGTTTATTCTTATCATGTTGTCGAATAGAATGATACTTTGTGTCAATGTGTTTATTTCGATTTGTGTGCAACTGGATTTTTGGCAAGTGAAATTGCAGGTTGGTTGTCAATGTAGATCGATGTTGCTTCACATTGAGAATGATGTTCTTAATCGATTAAGAACACGATAAATCGATATGCAGAGTCACGTTTATACACTTCAAGGTCTGCAACTCTTGAGAAAGACACACCTAATCATCATGGGATGTACCTCAATGATAGGCACTTGAAATGCCGATATATTGCCTATATAAAAGACCCAAATTCGTGGGATTCAATACCATTCACAACAGATTAATCTTTCTTTAATCATTCTCATCTTTTCTTCTTTGCCTATTTAAACACAATTTAATCAAATATCCCCACCTAACAAGTATCATTCCCCTCTATTCTTCTTTGCTTATTTAAAAGCATTTTAATCACCAATTCTCCGCACCTCACAAGTTTCTACCAACCTTCCGGTCATCACTTTATACACTACGGAGAAAACTATCAGATTTATAACCGTTGGGTATTAGGTTCAGACGTATTCTAATGGAAAATTGACTTATAGGATTAGTATAAATATGTTTTTTGAAGTACTTATAAAGGCTAATAATAACAGTATATTAAGAGAAGTTTAGCTTATTCTACAACGTCTCAATTGGGTTATATGATGTTAGCTCTAGGCATGGGGTCTTATCGAGCTGCTTTATTTCATTTGATTACTCATGCTTATTCCAAAACATTGTTGTTTTTAGGATCCGGATCGATTATTCATTGAGCTTGAAGAATTCCCAAAGGGCTGGCATATTCAGGCCCAATACGTTGTTGTATTGATAGCTCTAATTATGCTTAGCTCAAGTCCTTGAGTCCAACTTAGAAACAATGCATTAGGAATAGTTGCTTTTCAACCATTCAATCTGTACACCAAATTCTGGTCGACTTTGATTCTGTTGAGCTTTTTCCCACGTATGGATACTTAGAGAACAACTTGTTACTCGCGCACTAGTTGAAGGGCGAAATCAATACTCAAGCAATAGATTGAATTCATACAAAAAGTAATAAAACTCAAAATATAATCCATCCAAGTTGAAGGGTTGGATGTTTGACTAGATACGGTGTTAGTTGTATTGTATATCGTATTGTAACGTGGATAACATGAGTGTTGCTCTCTTGTTCTTGATGCTTATCCGTGTGCATATATCAAAATCTATTTGGTCTATTCTAATTCTAGACAGGGGATCCTACTTCATGATTTTCATGCATGCTTTTCCCTCTTTTGTTCATCTACACTTCTTGGTTGGATAGTGACACATAATTCACATGTGTTGTATTCTATTATCGTAAACTCATTCAAATTCCTAATTATGCATTCTAATGTATACTTCTCGTGACTTGCATCAATTGGGCCATGTTGTCCAATTTGCTCATTAATAACCTCACAATGCATCCCTAGCTTCCTAACATCATGTATAAATATACCTTCCCGAGCCAATTTATGCCTTATCAAGATATGACACCAACATCGATTAACAAAGAAAGCTGCATATTCTCTCTCAAGGTATTGCAAGTTATTCCTTTGTTATATGAGTTATATATATATATATATATATATGATACATTTGTTGAGCTACCGATTGACCCAAAAGCTTAAGTTATAAGTCCAATATGTATATCTAATACTCTCCCTCACGCGGAGGTTCAAACTTAGAACCTCATGCTCTGATACCATATTGAACTACCGATTAATCAAAAAACTTAACCTATTAGATAATGAACCCAATATGTATATCTAACAACATTTACTCTCTTTCTCTCTTGTTTCATAAGAATGAAGAGAGTCTACGAAAAGCGGTGTCAGATGTTTCAGCAGAAATGGAGAAGCTAGAGCAATGGGAAATCAACCAGGTGGTGTGCGAATGCTGTGGACTGGAGGAGGATTGCACCAGAGATTACATAAAACAAGTTAAAGAGAGGCATTCGGGGAAATGGGTATGTGGACTTTGTGGCGAAGCTGTAAAAGAGAGACGAATTAGAGATCCGGAAGCAGCCATGGAAGAAGCATTGAGGCTTCACAAGGAGTACAACATCACTTCAAGATTGAATCCAAAACTATCATTAACAAACACAATGAGGGGTATAGCTAAAAGAAGTAGAGACAATAGGAATGCCAATGCACTCGTATCCAAGATTGGTCGAAGCAGCAGGCGCCTCCCAATTATTCATTTCCAATGAAATTCATCTCATCTTTAATTATTCATGTATTTTGACCATTATTATGTAGATTGATATTATGGATCAAATATCTAAAACTCATGATTTAGTATGTGGGGGTGGGGGTGGGGGTATATATAGAATGAAGGCAAATTTTATAATTTTTTGAACTACACAACGAGAATCGGCCTTTACTCTATTTCCTTGACAAAATGAGGAAATAGTCGGGCAACTCTTGTTGAATTATTGGTTAATAATTTAGAAGATTTTTTAGGTTGTGGTAAAAGTAAAATGACTGAAATGTTAACGACTTCGGTATAATTTGATATTGCTGTAGTTTTTTAAAAACGATTTTTAAAAATTGCTTAAAGTGTTGTTTGGTAAAAAGAAAAATTAAAAGTTGATTTTAGAGATAATATGCGTTTGGTAAATTATTGGTTAAAGTGCTTATATTGTGTAAAATTAACGATTTAGATATGATGAAATATTGTTGGGAACACAAATAAGTTTTAATTAATTGTAATAATTAATAAAATTAAAAGACGATTATGAAAAAAAAAAAAATCTATAACTTAAAAATAAAAGCATAAGCAACCCACTGATTTTGACTGCTTTTATTTTTACTAAACGCTGATTCTGTTTTTTTGGTCATTATAGGATTTTAACTACAAAAACTAGTATAAAAATGTTACCAATGGAATACATAATCATTGGTATAACATTATAAATTATAACTTATAGCAAAAACTTCAAATTCTTTTTTAGTATAGATTTATATTCATATCAACTTATACTAAGAGTTTGAAAGTCCGTTACTATTTATCCATAGTCTAAATTAAAATCTTCGTATTAATTCAAATGTTCAAATTCAAAAGTGCAGAAAGTCCAACCAATAATTACTTGTAGAAGACATTAAAAATTATGTCATAAATTGTTAGTCCAAATTACAATCTATCAAGCACTTTGCATCTCCCAAAATACCCTAAATTGCTCCTGGAAAAATATTAATAACTTATATAGTTTATGTGAAAACAAAATGATATATACACATAATAGAGATAGCTGAGAGAAACTCTTACCGGATATGACATCCAAATAATTTATGGTGAGTAGTTATATCTGTTGATGTTGAATTACCGATTAACCAAAAAACTTAAGCTGTTAGGTAATGGGTCCAATATATATATCTAACACTCATTCTCACGCGAAAGCCGAAAATTTTATTCGGCTTGCAACGTGGACCAACCTAGTATTACTTTGAGGCTGACATATTTAGTGGTCTCACCAAACAATATGTGTAAAATTGAGATTAAACTACAGTAGCAGAGGTATCATGTTGAACTAAATTTTTGGGTCAATCGGTAGTTCAACAGTCGAAAAAGTGATAGTTTTGCTAGTGACCTATGTTACAAGAATTAAGCCAAAAAAAGCCAACAAAACTGAGGTAACTAGAAACTTGAAAATGACGAAGGAAGTTGTGTATTGATTGGTACTCGATGATGGATCTAGTTGGAGAAGAACTTATACTGCAGTATAAGAGAGTGATCTCGGGATAAACACTCCTGAAAAATTGTGGACTCCGTCCTAGATCTGTGAGCTTTGGGAGTTGATTTTTCTTAATCTTAAGATATTATACATCACTTGATATTCGATCCTGAAATATTGTGAATCACTTTAAATTTGGTCCTCGGAGATTGTTGACCTTGATTGTGTGTGTGTGATAAATATGATGTTGATTGAATATTACTAATTTCCATGTCTTCAAATGTTGTTATTACTATTAGAAAGCAAGCAAATAATCTCAACACTAGAACATTTACAATGATCCTACCTTTTTTTCAAAGACAATTAAACCCAAATTATGTCTGCCTAGTTTTTTTTCTATCCAACATCTCGACATATATCTCAACTCAAGAATTCAGATCCTTATGATTCAGATTATGAAAGCTCTCGTGGGCATTATTAAGCATTCGTCTGGCCTCTATCGAAAAGGAAAAATATCAAATATCTTATGGTTTATTGATTTAATTTCTTCTAGTTGAAGAATCAAGACACTCCTTTACCATCTCCTGAATTCTTTTCTTCATTAACTTATCTTTAACACCTGCAAGCATGTTTCGGTAGAAGGCTTCCAACCTCACTAGCTTCCCTTTATCTGCTAATTCTAACATGTTCTCCCATTCCTTTGCAATGTCAAAATTTCCTGAGTGCTGCAACGAGATTGGAATAGCTTGCTCTTCAAAAGGTTTTCCAAAAATCGAACCATGAAGTATACCAACATATCTTTCCATGAGACAAAGTTTTGATTGAAGAAGCTTCAGTTCATCCATAGCTAAAGACAACCTTTTATCTGTTTCACTGACTCCAGAAATATTTTCTTTAATTTTCTCTTCCTCATCAACAGCCTTCAACTTCTGTTGCTTGAAATCCTCTGTTGCTGAAGGCCACAACACGACAGTGGGAGCAAAACAATCGTTTGTTTTACCATTTCCAAGAACCCCACTTCTTCCCCTGCCCCAAGACCAAAGCTTATATCCATCATGCGCAACAAGAACGGTATGAGCAGCCCCACAAGCAACTTGAACTGGATCCTGAAATTTATGCCCATGTAATGAAATCTGTAGGGGGAAGACAGCATCCCCAGTATCTGTCCCAGAAAAAGAAGCATCGGGGCATAGGCCAAGACCCTTCTCCATTCCCCAGGACCACACATCTCCGACCGATGAGACAACACTAGTGTGAAATAAGCCACAATCAGCAGAAATAAGGTATACACTCTCTGGCAAATCTTCCACAACTTGAGGAACCAATGCACTTTGGGTGGTCCCATGCCCAAGTTGCCCATTATCTCCAAGTCCAAATGTCCAGCACAAACTTTCTAATGTGTCACTTGGTCTCTTTTTATGAGTAAGCAAAGCCGTGTGAAAAGCCCCACATGCTACCTCATAAACTGCCCATGGGGAGTCATGGTTAAATGTTTGCACAATTTCGGGATGTAGCCTGCTCTCTTTATCTCCAAGGCCCAATTGACCATGTTTGTTATTACCCCACGAGTAGCATACTAGATCTTCACCTTTATATGTTTCGCCAGCACTAACTAGTGTGATGACATGCTCATTTCCACATGCCACTTTAACAACTGTATGGCCATGGAATTCCCAAACAGGAATTGGAATGGAACAGCTTACAAGAGAGAACCCAGTTTCACCACTACTGCTTTGCTGTGGGCAATTTCCCCACATCCAGAGGGCCCCAAGACTATCAATTGCCAGAGACATCATTCCTCCAGCTTTGACATAACAAACCTGTGACAGATAGAGATGATAAAGATACCAGTAGATCTACGATCAGCACAGTGTTGTAAGTGCTACAGAAATTCTTTTCTTTAAGTACCTTCAATGGGAGTTTACTCTTTATTTCTGAGTCACTCGTCAAAGAATCAGAGGAGCCCAACTCTAGAAACTGCTGTAGCTTGTGAGGCACTACAGCATTCTCTCCGGTGACACCGAGTTGACCATCCATATAACAGTCAAGGATGTATGGAAAGTATATGAAACAAGCAAGCAGATTATAAAATACAGATGCAATTTCCATAAAGAGATTTTGTCATATGCAATGAAGGATACAGGTATTGTAACCCCAACACCAAACAGACCCATCATCTGCCAAACATAGAGAGCCAAGGAAAATCAGTGGAGGGTAAAATAACCTTTATATTGCAGTTGTGTTGTCATTCTTTCTTTTTTTCAATATTAGCTTTAGCCTTAACTGACCCAGGATAATATATGATATCTATTATCCTGAAGGGTTCGTCATCCTCAAGGAATCAATAGCATGTGTTCGTTACTCCACAATTTAAGGAAAAAAAAAGAAAAGGAAAGATCCCCACTTACATATATTAACTACGTGCACATAAATATGGGTTACCTAAAATAGGTTGATAATTCATTAACAATCTCAAGGAAAATTATATATACATACAGAACCATCCTACATATTCCACAAATTTTTAATGTATTTAGATTTAGTTTGCTAGAGAAGTATTTTGGTGGCTCATGGTGTGTTGTAGTGAGTTCAGCAACTAGTTCGGAGAGGTTGGGAGGCAGTTTAAAAACTGAGGATTTAGGGTTTTTTTATTTTTTATTAAAGATGCAATTTTATAAATTTCAGAAATTACAACAATTTTACAACTTTGCCTAGGAGATCCAAAAGACACAAAACACTCCCCTAGACCAAAGCACAAAACAAGCAAAATTGCAAAGTTGTTTGTGTCCTGGGGAGTTTTGTGCAAACTTGCAAAATTGCAAAATTACACAACAAGCAAAATTGCAAATTGCAAACTCCCCTACAACTTTGCTTGTTTTGTGCTTTAGTCTAGGGGAGTTTTTGGTGTCTTTTGGATCTCCTAGTCAAAGTTGTAAAGTTGTTGTAATTTCTGAAAATTTATAAAATTGCATCTTTAAGAAAAAACAAAAGGTAAATATGATCGAATCATCTAAAATGACATCCTCTCATCTTATCTAAAATTGTTCTAAACTTTGATTTCCTCTAAATATATTCATTTATTATTCTGATGATTCTTGTTTGGTGGTGGCTTATCCACCATAATAGAATTTCATTTACATTCATTTTGCAGTTGTGTTATTTCTTAGTCTTCCAGCGTTCTAAACCATAATAATAAAAATACATAACTTTTTAAATTTCTATCTTATCTGAAACATCTAGAAATTCTCCACCATATTTACCAACAAATGTATGAAGAATCAAATAATAGCTAGAGCACTAATATACAACTTAAACTATGCATAAATCAAAGTTAATAGGCTGTCTGCATATTGAAATTGTTTCCCTCTCAACTATCCCACCTACGATTTCTTCACAAGCTATTTTATTCCTAACCAAGCCATTAATTCATAGTTAAATGAAATTGTACTCTAATTGGTGTCCCCAAACTAATGATTAAAAAAGTTTGAAAACCAGACAAAGCTTATACTGACCAGCAAGAGCAATACTGTGATAAGCACCGGCAGCAATTCCAACAAACTTGGGCTTATTTTCTGTAGATTTTGCAGTGAAATTGAAGTTGACTTCAACAGGAAAAAGCTCGTCTGCTTCCGAACCAGTCCCAAGCCGTCCAAACATTCCCCTTCCCCATGAATACACACAACCATCCCCTGCAATTGCACCGCAAAACCCAACACAATCTTTCAACTTGAGAATTTAAGCAGCAGAGATGAGGGGAAATTAGGTATGAGGTGAGTCAGACCTGTGAGAGCAAGAGTATGAGCTTCTCCGGCGGAGAGAGCGACAAGCTTGCGGAACAAGTAGAGGGAATCTGAAGGTATTTCGTCCACCTCCATTGTTGTCGATGACCGTAGGAAGACCAACGGAATAGAAACAGCTCTTTATATCACACCCAAATAGAGATTTCAATTAAAATTCAATAATATATCTAAAAAGGATCAGTTTTGATATATCCATTAATATAATTGCACTGGGCTTTCAAAAGCCTGGCTGTTGATTAGGCCGTCTGTTCAGGTTTTTCAGCTCAGGTCGGATTTTTCTAGATTGGATCAGGCCGGGCCAGGCCAGGCCCGGTGGACACCGCGGCGCCCAACTCTCCGACATAACTATAAATGTGGACCGTGTCTTGGTCGACATTTGGGATTTTGTTTTTTAGCTAAAGGTTCTTGGTGGGCCCACCAAAAAACATATGGCCATCCCATCGTTTATCATATTCATGATTTGGGTTTACCTAATTATTGATCGGTGCTAGATAAGTGAAAACCAAACACAATGCGTGTATTTGATACTATGTTGAACTATCGATTAATTCAAAAATTTAAACTGCTAGATAATGAATCCAATATATATATCTATAAAATTCAATTAATATTAGTCACTTTTATTTCTGAATCTATAAATATAATTTTACTAAATATCACCATATAAAAACAAAAAAAACATATCTCGTCCGGCACCCAAACACATTATGTCACACCATGTTGACAATTTTGAAAGTGCTTCAGTAAGAAATATTATGATATATTATTAGTACCAAAAACAAAAATTAACACGTTTTCTAAATACTCGAATAAAACTTTATGAGCATGATTATAGACATCCAAGCCTATAGTTAGGGTGCCAACAAATACATCACTGTGGTGCCTAAATGCGAGTACCTATCACTCACAGCATCCAACGTGATCTTCGCCAAGGCAAGGAATGGCTCACATTAATCGAGGGCCATAATTGTATAGTCCACAAATAAAATACAAACGTTTTTCATGTACAAGTATGTTGTGAGTAGCTTCTCATTGTGTGACAGACGTTAAACATAGTACATAGTATACACATTTGAAGATAAATCTTTTGTGGACTATATAATCTGTGACCCTATGCCAACTTCAGTATCAATAATCCCTTCAAAAATCTCGTTCTATTGCTTAGATATATGGCATCTGCAACGGGAAACATCACTGAACTATTCTCTATTCCTAATTATCGCAATTATGATGATTCCCAATGCCAAACCATTGTATGCAACTGCTTTTGTTATGATTTGGTTATCTCTATTTATGTTGTCTTCTTACGGGGTTGTTCATTTTTCAGGATGAGCTACGCATCAAACATGCACAGAAGTTGGAGGAAGTCATACATGTAGTCAGTAAATTTGGAGAAAATCCATTGGAAAATCTTGTCATGATTGATGTAGTTCAACGTTTAGGCGTTGCTTCCTACTTCAAAGATGAAATTAAAACAAGTTTGCAGGGACAGTACAGAGAATTTGCTGTTTATGGTGAATGTGTTCATCAGCTTTATGAAGTTGCACTTCGGTTTCGATTGTTGAGACAACATGGTTATTAT
>JAYMTB010001396.1:0-10960 GCA_036897585.1 Francoa sonchifolia
ACACACGTATTAATTGTTGAAAGTAAATTTGAATAATTCGTTTGACTTTTCGAATCTAGAAAAGGCAAAGATACAATGGAAGGGATTTATGGAAATTAATTAATTGAATAGATTAAGAATAAAAGAATGCAAGTTTGTTGAAATTTGGGCGAAGGACAAAAATATATTCCATAATATACCATTGGAGAAGATGATGATGATGATGAACATTCCACGGATAAACTTTTCATGGTTAACAACACTTGTTTCCTTGCAGCAAAGTTTTAATTTTTAATTGAATTTTATATGTTTTTAGGTTTTTACACAAATTTATTTATATTAAATATTACAAAATTGTATTTGAGTCAATTGAATAACTACGTGTGAAAACAAATATCTAAATTTATTAACGAAGATGATGATATTCTATATTCTATATTCTATAGTGATAAAGTTCAAAACTAAAACGACAATATCTTAATTACGTTGACATGATAATTAAAAATAATAATATAAAAAAGCAATTTAAATTTCATAACACTTCCTCATATTGGAAATGCTAATACAAATTAATTGCATTAACAGAATACTTGCCTCTTGGTCACATTTTATGACTTAATTTTGATTTTGATTTTAATTTTGATTTTGAAACTATTGTAAAAATATTATTTTGTTTCCTAATAATGAAAAATGTCTATCTAGTGCCTAATTAATGTCATACTGTGTACTAGTTTGAGATGAAAATCAGTTTGAGTTATTTTTGTCTTTTTTATTACGACGTCTTGCATATCAAAATAAAAATAAAACTTTTGTAAATTTGTGGATTGATATATAGGAATTTATAAACCTCAACTTTTCAATCTAAATCACAACAATACTTAATAAAAATATTAAATAACAAATATTAACAATATAAGATTAAATAACAAATAATAAAGTGAATAAAAATTAATAACAAAAATAAAATAAATCTAATCTTGAGAAAGAAAGTTGATTCCATTCCAAGGAAGGAAAACATTTTTGTTTGGTTATTAAAGTTAGAAGTGCCTAAACGAAAACATGTGGCATTAGATTGGGAAACATTAGTTTTGCATAAACGGCTTTCATGTCATATGGAACCACTAATTTGCACAACATGTTGAAAACTATTTTTATTTTCATTGTCTCAAATTGGTTAACACCCAATAATTATAACAATATAAACTAGAATGTATTCAGAGACTGATTAATTATCTTATGTTGACTAGGCATAGGTTGGATCCGAAGAGCATGAAAAACTGAGGGACAGGATGATTTCAAAGAGGTTTTTTTCTATACATTTTGATAATGTTGATAATTATGATTACATTTATGGAAAAAAGACACTTATTATAAGCTTTGCTTACTAACCAGAAATCTGGTCTCAGCTTGTGTGATAGCCGCATATCTGAAACCTTTTTGAATATGGACCCAGCAAGATTTCCAGGAAAATCAGTAATTTCGAAAGGACTGCTATTCATCCTGATCATGTAAATGATAAATTTCAGCATATTGAATAACATTCATAACCATGTGCAAAAATTATGTCAAATTAAATGACAGAAATTAGTAGGCATATACAGAATAAAACTTGGCAATCTGTACATATTTTCAAAGTCAAAGAAACTAATGACACCTAAGGGGCTAGCTCTGCTAACTATGATATTTAAGTCCTATAGAATCACAGCTTTAACGATCCAAAATCAAAATACTATAATAATGAACCAGATTGGATAGACTATTAAATGAGAGTGAGTTTGCAGTAGTGAAAGTAAATCAAAATAATTCACCTAATTATTATTGGTTTGTATTACTGTTCTAAAACTGTCGAAAGTGGACCCTTCACTACCATTCATGTCCTCACATCACAACAGAAATACATCTGTAACTAAGGCGTAAATATAACCATTATCAACAAAAACAAAAGATACCAATTATCATGGTAAATTATGACCATTTCCCAAATAGCCTACAAACTTTCGTCATATTTCATGAGCGTTGATGAGTAATTTAAACTATAGAATCGCGTTAAAGCTGAACCTCGAAACCGAGTCTAGAAGTAAAATGCATGTGCTAACCTTTATGGTGAACAGAACACTACTGTCAGAAACCTGTTGACCCGCTGTAACTTGAAGCCCGTGCACATATCCAGCGGACGATGCCTTCACAACATGCTAAAAAAATTGAGCATAAAAAGAAGATTCAGTGCTTTCCGCAAACAGAAAAGACAAAAAAAAAATAGTAACCAACCCAGGACTAGTACATACCTCCATTTTCATAGCTTCTAAGACTAATATAGGTTGTCCAGCATCCACTTTGGTCCCATTCTTCACCAGAACCTTAACCACTAAACCAGCCATTGGTGCTACCACAGTTCCTGGGGGGTGGGACATAGTCTCAAAACTTGGCTTATTTTGTGCTTCATCATTGTCAGACAATTCGCGTTCTAGTTTTTGTCTGAAATGATGATGATGTGATCCATGCCATAAATGAAAGTGCTTAGTTCGATCCTGCAAGCCAAAGATAATCACACGAGAAGGGGAGAGAAATTTTAAGTGAGATCCCAACAGACATCAAAGCAAAGTGGCTGCTAATCTACCAACAGATGCAAGAAGATGGGACCATTTACCTTGGAGTAAACAGCTAAACTTACAACCATGCTCACACCATCAGTTTCAACTCTAAAATTACGATCACCTAGGGGTATTAGTTTGACTTCCAAACCAGGAGAACTGTCTTCGCTTATCTGCAGTACGTATATAGTATCCTCAGTTACATAGTGATGAACCACTTCAGAATAAGAGGGTTTTTTACATTAAGAAGAGCATAACAAGTGCACAATGACACTAGTCAGAAATATCCTTCCAACGACATTACAAGTAGGATAGTACCTCAATAAAATAGTACCCATCTGGCTGACCAGTTATTGAAAGCGTCAAAAGCTTTGAGCCAGTACCATAATATTCAGTGTCCCACTCAAGTTCCATCGTACGCCTAGCTTGATGGTGGACTCTGAAAGGGGGATAAGCATACCACATGGCAAGCGAGCCGTTGCCCCCTGAACATATAGGCAGATGTGTGGATTAGGATCTTCAGGAACAATAAACATGCATTCAGACAAGCTTGAGACTTCAACTTACCCGGCAGATTTTCCTTTGCAGCAGAATGTTCCATTTCACAAACGCATGCAGCTACCAGGGTTGCACCCACTCTAGCAGCACTGTACACTTCTTTCACTAATATGGAATTTGTAGGATCAACAAAAAGGTCATCTTTAAAGTGCTCAATAAAATGGGTTTCCACATTCCCATTTTGAAACTCCCGGTGACTAGCGAGTTTCAGGAGAAAATTAATATTGGTAGGTAATCCTGCTACCTGTCAAATGATGATTGCATTGAGATTAGGAAAAGTTTGACAAATGAGATACTGCTTAACAAGGAGTTACCCATTCATAATAACTGAAACATTCAAGGAACTAGAGTGAACAAAAAGACTCCAAAATATAGGCATACCTGAAACTTTGACAAGCAATCCTTCAGTTTGACTAATGCTGCAGCACGATTTTCCCCCCATACTACAAGCTTAGCAATCATAGGATCATAATGCATGCTAACAGTATCTCTTTCTTCAACTCCAGTCTCAACCCGAACTGCTAAGTTAGATATATTCACATAATCAGAACAGGAAAGTACCAAGAGAAAAAGGAAATGGTTCTACACGCTCAATTTATTAATATGTTCAAGAATAGCATGTCGATATATAATAGCCTTATCTCATCTTACTCATTCTAATCAGCTCCAGGAATGGCTGTGATTTTCAAATAGAAAAGTGTTCAATATAATCTAGAACATTTTCACAAAGCAGTAAAATGGCTAACACAGCAGCCCAAAATCAGTGCTGCAGTGTTTGTTTTCACTACATAAGAAACTTAGCTCTTTCAATACACTCCACCTGTTGATGAAACTGGAACAGGACGGTAATGGTGAAGCACACCAGTTGCTGGAAGAAATCCTTTTTCCACATTTTCTGCGTATATTCGGGCTTCAAAAGCATGGCCTGTATATGCAAAATTATAAGAACCCAGGAACTATTATCTACCACATTATTTGTGCTCAAGAAGTTAAGTATGCTTTAATATTAATAAAATGAGAAGTTGCATACTAATAACATAATTCTGAAAATATCAGGAGTCATCCTCACAAATTTCAAAAATCTTTTAAACAATTGAAAAATTATAGCCCTCTGAACAAAATAATTATTGCTCATTTTTTGTTGTTCTCGAACAAAGATCTTTAGTTAATTACAAATTTATACAGCATCCATCATCAAATTAGTAAAACATCACATGTTAGGATACAATAAAGATTACTGCACAGTTCAAGAACCAAGATATTCACCTGATAAAGGCACCTGTGACTGACTGATGGGAAGAGGTTCTCCATTCGCAACACGAATTTGCCACTCTACAAGATCTTGACCAACAATCATCTCGGTCACAGGATGCTCAACCTGCAAAAGATAATGCATGCTCCAGGTTAAGATTCTTTTTTTTTTTTGGGGTGGGGTGCGCGGGGGGAGAGAGAGAATAGGAAATGAAGGCACCTGAAGACGGGTGTTCATTTCCATAAAATAAAACTGGCCAGTGAGGGTATCAACTATAAACTCCACAGTCCCAGCATTGTGATATCCAACTGCCTATCAGACAAGGACCACACATTAGTGTAAGTAAATATTTAATAAAGCAATTGGAAAAGAATATGAAAGCAAAAAAAAATAACAAAAAATATTTTAGTTCCAAACCATGGACCATTACTATTAATCAATTAGGAACAGTATGATCAGAAGTTTTTAAAAAGCTGGTTTCGCTAGATTCTCACTATCTAAAGAATTTGACTGAGAATTGAAATATATCAGAACAAGCTGATTTTTTTTTTAAAAAAATTTGCATTTGATTTGCTAATTGGCTAGCAATAGATGAAATTGCAGGTTCTAGCCCAACATAAATTTGATACATAAACAGATGTTTTCAAACTTCCAGAGGATGACCGATGCATGCTCCAGCCTAATCACTTATGATTAGGTTGACTAGAAGCCTCATGAACAGATCATGTTGGAAATAAACCATGTAATGGTTTGGATAAAAGTTATCTTAAAATCAAGATCCATACTTACAAAACAGGTTCAGCTAGCTCATGCAATTTTTGAAATGTAAGGAATTTTAATTCAGAAAACCTCACCTTGGCAGCAGATACAGCAGCTTCACCCAAGTGGGAGCGGAAGTCGTTGATAACGTTTGGCTGCATCAATGGATTTCGAGACTAACTTTAGAAGATCTACAGTGAGGAACATTAACAAAAAAAAATATATAGAAAATAAATTACAGCTGGAGCTTCTTCAATAATCTTCTGGTGTCTTCTCTGTACGCTGCAATCCCTCTCATACAAATGCAGAACTTTCCCATGTTTATCTCCAAAAACCTGCAAACAATTTAAGCAGATTATAATTTAATGAATCACTGTATAAACCTAACAGGCTATCAACTTATATGAGTGTGGGCTTTAAATTATACCAGAAATGTAAAGACTACAGATTCGGGTAAACTTGAGATATAATATGAGAGTGAATTTTGCAATTTATATATTGTCAGTATGATTAAGGCTTATAAAAGTGAAAGAGACAAATGAAATTCAGTACCTGGACTTCTATGTGTCTTGGCTGAGTGATGTATTTCTCTAACAAGATTGTGTTTATGCCAAAAGAAGCAGCAGCCTCACGTTGTGCTCCCAAGAAAGATTCAACAAATTCATCTGGATTGTGCACAATTCTCATACCCTAGAAAACATACATAGTGAAAACTATATCTGACAAGAAAATAGTTATCCAATGCAACCAGAACAACCCTAATCTAGCCGTTGTATGCCCTGTTCATGCACAATTTTCAAATTATCTAGAAATTGGTTGAAATAGGAAAATCATGTGCTCAACTGTCTCAGCACTGACATTTGAATTGCTGCGACAATTGCATCAAAAAGTAACTTCTCCGGTGTGGCTGCTCTTGACTTGGTGAACCCTGTAATACGAAAAGTGCAACAAACCTACATCTATGCTCTGGGTAACATTTCAATTCTACAAGACATGTAGATAATGACACTGAAAGAAGTAAATGCAAAGTAATGTCACACCTTTCCTCCACCTCCATGAGTCGGCTTTATTAAGATAGGATATCCAATCTTGTCGGCTTCTAACTCCATGAGGTCAATATCTTGTTCATTACCATGATATCCAGGCACAAGGGGAACTCCTGCTGCACCCATAATTCTCTTTGAGGCACTGGACGAAAGATAACATCAATCAATTAGAACATACTTAATATTAATTATGAACTGTATAGCATAAGAGGAAATATGTGGGGTGTGCAGATGTGACAAGGAAATCTGTATGAATACTACAGCGTCCTCAAGGTCTTAGCATTGCATGGGTTAAGGCTATATATATGTGCAGTCTTGGAGTTGTTCGCTCAAACCATCATCCGAATTATTTTGCATGGCAAGTCTACCTCTCATTCCACACACCTGCGGAGGATGTTAAGATATTATTGACAAGCAACAAAGCATTAAAAAAAAATCTCCACTCGGACTAGGTGTGCAGAATTCTTTGATAATTAACCTTTTTGGTAACAGTTAAGTCCTTAGGGGGTCCATAAACATGAAATCATGTCTCAACATATGTTAGCATTTTACATGGTCACTCTTACAGCTCTAACAATAAGCAAGGTAAGAACAATGAAGAAAAGGGAAGAAGGAACAAAGCCAACAAACAGTACCTTTTATCACCCATATCCCTGATAGAAGATGCTGGAGGACCAATAAATGTAAGACCCTTGTCTTCACAAAGTTGAGCAAATTCAGCACTTTCTGATAAAAAACCATAGCCTGGGTGGATAGCCTAATTATCAAAAGAAGATATCCATTCTGAAAAAGTATGACCTTGCAAGTACCAAAGTTTAAGCAATCAAACATCTACTAATTTAAAACCTAAAGTTCAAATTGAGTATCATCGATTCAAAAAACACTTGAACAGTGAGTAAAAATCATGTTCAATTGCTAACAGCCAAAACAAAACAGAAAATGATTACTCACTTGTGCACCAGTACGAATAGCTGCATCAACAATCAAAGATCCATTCAAGTAACTCAACCGAGCAGGAGCCGGACCAATGTGAACAGCCTCATCCGCCGATTTAACATGAAGAGAATCTCTATCAGCATCACTATAAACTGCTACAGTTTGAATCCCCAACCTCGTCGCCGTCCTCATAATTCTACAAGCGATTTCGCCTCTATTCGCAATCAGAATTTTTTCAATTTGTTGAGAGTTGGTAGTGTTTTCGCATTGTAAAGAAGAGCATAGTCTTGTTTGGAAAAGTAACGGCTTATGGTGGAGTTTTCGGCGGAGGATTGACGCCATTGAGGATATGGTGATCGGAACTGTAAATTGCGATTGAATGTCTGAAGTTGAAGGAGAGAGCTGAGAAAATGAATTTATATGTATTATGAGATGAGAGCAATCGCGTGGAAGGATATGTCTGGCGTGGTGCTTGCTTGGCGATCTTTTCTTTTTCGCTTATTTGGGCCAATGTTGGGCTTGGACTTAGGCTTGGGTTCAGCTTTGGGATCCACCTAAAATATTATATTTTGGATCTAAATTTTGTGATTGGAACTGGATACACTCTAACCCGCATCCACCCGGAAAACCGAATCAAACTGAGCAATTCGGTTCGGTTCATCATTTCCCAAAAACCGTATTTCAATTTCAGTTTTCAAAATTGTTTGGATTCAGAATTTCAAATGCTTTTTAAAATAATAATAATGAATAAATAAAATTACCTGTTGGGAATACACTTGAAACGAGACAAGTGTCAAAGTACCAAAGGAAGTAATTGGCAGCATAATATCCAAGAAGAAAATGTTGATGAAAATATATGGAAATGAAAAGAGTGGTGGGTAGGAATGCATGACCCATTTCAATATATATGATATATACTTTTTTATTAAAACAATATAATCATGATGTAGGTGAGAGAACATGAGAAGTACCTTACCTTACCTTACCTGCCAAGCTAGTTTTTGTATCTAATTCTTCCTCATCCAAAATTATACTGAAAAGTGAGATCGTTGTTTGGTCCTACGACTAAATAATTTTACACACTTAGTTGAAAGGTGAAATAATAATTTTTATTCATAAACAGTGAAATAATTAATAGACATGATAACTTTTAGCAAGAAAATTATAATTTAATCAACCAAGTAACAATTTTTTAACGCTAGGTGCGCTTATGCATTAAAATCACGTGTTGATTATGTTAAAAATATATATTGAACTCGTTATTTATAATTTTAAATTTTTTTTTTAATTAATAGTTTAACATAGTATCAAAGCATAATATCATATCTTTAAATCTCAAATTTACAATTTATTTCATCCACGTATTTAAACCTCAAACCTCTGCTGCAATTTATTGGCTATTTTGGTCCATATTTCAAGTCTATTATATATAAATTTAAAATTTTGGACAATCAGTTGTTCAACAGATTAAAACACATGAAAACACATGATTATTCTAACTAATGTACATGCAGCTAGTGTAAGAAAGGAGAAATAGTTACTTAGTCCCAAATTATGCAGCATTTACTCGAGGCTCTCATTTGTGGTTAAAATTTTCACATGAATATTCTTTAGCACCATCACATTAGAAACCAATTGTAAATTTTATCATAAATATTTTTATTTGTGTATGAAGTTTTTTGACTGAATATAAATAACGACAATTAGCTCCATTAATCGATATAAATGTTGGCCATGAAGAGAATGCGATCAATTTGAACATATAAGAGTACGTAGGACTTTAAGAGATTTATCCATGGTTTACCATACAATTGTTCTAAATTCGTATCAATTTTTTTTTTTCTATTTATCTAAACGACATTTTCTAGTAACTTTAAATTACAGTTTTGAAAAAATTACAGTAGTACCAAACATCTAAGCATGAAGTAAACTTAATTTATAAATAATTCTAATAAAATTACAATCAAATCGAAGTTGTGCATTATCTTAAATCAAGAAGTATGGTGAACTAAAAAGTGTAAAGTCTTGCCTTAAAAAACATACAATAGTTACCTTGGAAGCAAAAGAGAATGGGAAAAAAAAATGCCTTATAACCATCACTCACTTTGACTATGCATTGGATCCCTACTCTATTTAGCAACTAAAGTTTCACACACCAAAACCCACTTTTTTTTTTTGGGCATATTATTAGATTATTTTAATTTATTTTTTTCATTTTTCCTATCTGGTCTAACCATATTATGATATTACATAAAAATTCCAACTATTTGATTTTCAATGTCCTTTTCAATAAGAGTCTAATTAATAATATTTACACATATTTGAATCTTGAAAATAAACACAATAATGCATATAAAGTTTAATTTCTTAATAAACCATTATTACTTGTATCTACTACCTACATTATTTCAAGAATCTTATCAAAATGAATTATTACAATATTTACTTCTCAAATATATTTATATTTAAATATGTTGGTTAGCTGGGGGTTACAAAACCAAAATATTTTTCTGTGCTATGTATTTTCTCGCGCACTTATTTTCCTTATGATCTCAATTTTGTTTCTTTTTCAAAATATCCTTATTTATATGTGTAAAATACTAATTATTAGCTATTTTATAACTTTCTATTTTCAATCTTAAAATCAAAAGTTATAAACCAAATATTGACCCAAAAAATCATATGTAACTAAGGGTATTTACGAAAAAATTTCAGTAATAGAAGACAATTGAAATCATAAAATGTATTAATGTTATAAAAAATAACACAGAGAAATCTTTTTGTAATCCTAGCTAACCACTAATAAGTGTGATTAATCCACAGTAAAATTATTTGTAAGAACTCACTTTGTGGTCCGCAAAAAAAATTATAATATTAGTGTGATGGCATGTATTGGAATTTTAAAGAAAATATTTTATGCTGTGACCTAAAATTAATTTTGAGAATGGTAGGTAATTTGTGTACGCGTAAAAAGTAAAGGAATCAAAATATAGTTCGGTGTCAAACTTATAGTCAAAAACATTGAAAACCAATTTTATTTTAATGTCAACCAATGTGCTATTGAATTTTTACTAATTTTTCGATACCAAATTATTTATATATATTCTTAAGGGTTCAATGGGTAAATGAACATTTATATTTTAAAATATGTGGTAGATGAGAAATAAAACTTGAATTATTCATTTATTTTATTCCATGAAAATGAAAGAAAACATTTAAAAAATGTAACAATTTTTCAACAAAGTTTTATCACATGAATTTTGGACATTAGCTTATTTTAGATTGTTATTGTCTATGAAAAATTATTTCAAAGTTTCATTTGCAAATGAAAATAATAGACTAATACGACTCAATTTTATAGCGACTAGACACCGAGTCGCCATATAAGACTCCACCGGTCTAATAGCTAGAAAAGAAAAATTGTTTTTCTAAGTTTTATTATTACAATAAAATATGGGATTGGAAAAAATAAAATAACAAAAGAAATAAATGTTGCGTGTGTGGTGTGTGACGAATAACTAATTAAAATTCACCTAAGCGGCATGCTCGCTTATTATTCATTTACACCATAAATAAATAAATAAAGAACAAATAAACAGACATGATGATTATTGCCTTTTCTTGGGAGAAAATTTTCTGCTAAAAGAATCCTTTTATATAAATAAACAAATATTGATTTAATAAAATAATGTATTTTAAATTCTAACTTTTAAAATATCATCCAAAATTTATTGATTATTTATATGTCACTTAAATATGTTTTTGCGAAAAATAATCATTTTAGATATTATTAAAAATTAAAATAAATTTAAATGTATGGAATAATATAAAAAATAAAA
>JAYMTB010001397.1:0-10959 GCA_036897585.1 Francoa sonchifolia
TAGGAATGTTTACGAACTAAGATACTTCAACATTGCCGAGAACGAGGGTGAGGAGGAAGACTAAAGATCCAATCAAGTACTTCTCCATTTGGCTTAATCCTTCCAAAGCCAACATTTTCTACTTTATTTGTCTGTTATTTGTTCTAATTAGAATTTTGTTACTTTTTGAATTATGTTATGAAGTTTTGTTTTCCGAGAATTGAGGCATCATCCAGTTATAACATTGAAAGAATGCAGTACACGTTTCATTGTTCCAGAGTCTGTGTGTCAAAAAAGTGATTACTATTCTTTGCACACTCCCTACTATCATGAAAAAGCTTATTTTGCTAGGCTGTTCTTCCTCTGGTGCATCTGTGTTGTATATATTTGTGCTGGCAAAGATTGCTCGTCGCATGATTATGATCATTTGATCAATGATGATTGAATGGCACGAATCAGAGACAAGATAAATAGACATGATAAATAATTGGGTCATCTTTGGCGAAGATGTAATTTTATGACTACAAAGGGGTGTAAATATTATTTAAATTTAATTGTGGAATCACTTACTCTCCCGCCATGAAGCATCAGCCATGAGAGCTTCTATAAAGCTCATATCATCCACGCACCCATCACTTCAGCTTCTTCATCCGACTCTCGAATCCTTTATATGGAACACTCTCATTCGATCCAATGTCCAAGCTTCCACAAAACAAACAATCCCAATCCATTCTTCACTCTCCATTTTCATTCGTATGCGCTTCCATGGCGTTGTCCCTGATTTCCATACTTTCCCTTTTCTTCTCCAGGCTTTTGATTCCCCACCTCATATCCAATCAGGCAAGCAAGTTCATACCCAAATTATCCACCTTGGGCTTGCTAGTGATTCCTTTGTATAAACATCTCTTATTAATATGTATTCGTCTTGTGGTGATTTGAAGTTTGCCCACCAAGTGTTTGATGAAATTACCCAAACGGATTTGCCTTCTTGGAATTCAATTATAAATTGCTATGTTAAAGTGGGTTTGATTGATGTTGCACGGAAATTATTTGATGGTATGCCTGACAGAAATGTGATTTCTTGGAGTTGTATGATTAATGGGTATGTTAGGTGTGGTATGTATAAAGAAGCGTTTGCGTTGTTTCGTGATATGCAGATGTTGGGAGTGAGTCATGTTAGGCCTAATGAGTATACCATGTCTGCTGTGCTTTCGGCTTGTGGACGATTAGGGGCATTGGAGCATGGAAAATGGGTTCATTCTTATATTGACAAATGTGGTATGGATGTTGATGTTGTCTTAGGAACTTCGTTGATTGACATGTATGCAAAATGTGGGAGCATCAAAAGGGCTAAGTTGGTGTTCGATAATATTAGTGGTGATAAAGATGTGATGGCTTGGAGTGCCATGATTTCGGGCCTGGCCATGCACGGGCATACAGTGGAATGTTTTAAATATTTTTCCGAAATGACAAATTATGGTGGAGTGAGTCCCAATGCTGTGACATTTGTGGGTGTTCTTTGTGCTTGTGTACATGGGGGTTTGGTTAATGATGGGAAGAAATTATTTACAAGGATGAGTGATGACTTTGGTATCACTCCTTTGATTCAACACTATGGTTGCATGGTTGACCTTTACGGGAGGGCTGGTCTCATAGACGAGGCAACGGAAGTGGTGAAACTTATGCCTATGGAGCCTGATGTGCTTGTATGGGGAGCTTTGCTGAGCGGATCTAGAAAGCATGGGGACCTTGAAACATCCAAAGTTGCACTCGAAAAACTGATTGAGCTGGATTCCACAAATAGCGGAGCTTATGTGCTTCTATCAAATGTGTACTCCAAGAAGGGCATGTGGAACGAAGTAAGGCATTTGAGAGATCTCATGGAGCGGAGAGGAATCAAGAAAATTCCAGGTTGTAGTTTGGTTGAACTGGGAGGTGTCCTTTACGAATTCTTCGGGGGAGATAACACTCATCCAGAAACGCGAGAGATGTATGAGATGTTTGATGAGATTATGAAGAGGCTAACAATGGAGGGTTATATAGGAAATACTAAGGAGGTTTTGCTTGACTTGGACGAGGAAGGGAAGGCGTTGTCACTGTGCCTTCACAGCGAGAAATTGGCTGTTGCATTCTGCTTTCTAAAGACAAGTCCAGGTACTCCAATACGGATTGTGAAGAACCTTAGGATATGCGAGGATTGTCACGTGGCAATGAAGATGATATCGCGTGTGTTTGTCCGTGAAATTGTTGTGAGAGATTGCAATCGATTTCATCATTTTATGAATGGAGTATGCTCTTGTCAAGATTACTGGTAGATATGATTCATATAGCATGTTGCAGCTACGTTGAAACCCGAATCTGTCAAAGATGTGTGCTACGTTGACACGATAAAAAGAAATTATATATGAGCTAATAACAATTTGCATTATTATGGTAATTTTCTTTTATAGTTAACTTGTTCGTGTACCTGTCAAATTTAGCTGGTTTTTGTTAGTTTGTTAGTGATTAATACAAATTTTTGACCGAGTTTCGTCTATATCATTTTTTTTTAAAAGTCGGGAGAATAAAAATATTAAAAAAAATTTGTCCATAAATATTGGATTAATCATAAATTGAAAGTAGTGCATTTTTGCAAAAAATTGAAATCATAAGGGATATTAGTGTGAAAAAGAGTTAACCACGGGTGTAAATTGTAATTAACTCTTACTTAATTCTAATTGGATTTAGAAAAGGCCAATGGGCCGAAAGCTCTACTGTAATTACGGCCCACTAGATATAAGCAGCAAGGAGCCTAAAATGCGCCATGTGCGTATTGGGCGCATCTTAAGAGAAGCCACCGTTCACGGAGATGAATCAACGGACGACGATGATGTTAACTCCATCGGTCTCTCAATTATCCAAAGCCATTATGCAAGGTCAGGATCAATCTTTTTCCTGCTCTGTTCATGGAATGTACTCTCAGATTCATAAATGCGCCGGCGACATCCGTTTTCTTGTCTTCACCCCTCACGTACATGTCGAGGACGAAGAGAGTTTGTGCGTTGAGAGCAAGACTTAACGAAGGGAATGATCCGCTACTCCAATCAGCTATTAATGCAGCTTCTCTTCGTTTTCAGGAGACGCACCGGCCTGGTAAACCCTAGTTGTTTAATTTATATTTGTTTTGGTTTCCATGTTCGTTCGGAACTTTTATCGAACACTTCATAGAAGAGCTCAATCAATTTCATTGGTTAATGGATGTATCAATTAATCAACATAGCCCTAAAGTTGTGAGTGTAGTTGAATATTCGCGACCATAGGTATTTGAACCTAAACTGCAAGTTAATTGGAATGAATCTTGTGTTTCAGCAGTAAATTGAAGGATTAGTTTCAGATGAATGCACATCAGTCAGTTGCAATAATCTTATTGTATTTGCTTAATACTGCCATCAGTAGAACAATGTTTTAAAGCAAAGTAGAAATTATTTTGGCATTAATTTCTTATGAAAATTTGAGTGTTCCAGGTAATATTACTAATTTTTTGTAATATTCTTGTGTGTTTAATGCTATCATTTAACTTTTCTGTTGAGTTGAATCCTTTTTCCCATCCCCTTTCCAAGAGATTCTCCACGATACCAACTTATTTTTCAAATGTTATAAAAAACAAGTTTGATTGGTTTAGAAGCCTTTGTGGAATAAGTATATTATAGTTGGTGGAATGTGGATATGAGTGTGTGATTAATACTTTCTTGCATGCAGATCCCCTTTTTGTCGATCCATATGCTGGTTGCTTTGTTTCTCCTTATGTTGAGATGGATATGGAGAAGCATTCACACCATTATTGCCTTTCAACTAAGTTCATTGATGATAAGTTGCTTCGTACTGTAAACCATATTGATGGACTTAAGCAGGTTTTTATTTTTTGTTATTTGTCTTATCTATTCATGTATATGCTCAACTGATCAGTTTAGAGTACTTTGAAGTCTCATAGTTCCCTATATGTCTTGCAGGTTATATTGTTAACAGATGGCATGGACACACGGCCATTTAGACTTAACTGGCCAACTTCAACCATAATATTTGATATATCTCCTGAAAGGATATTTACGAGAGCAGCTGAAAAGCTTGAAGGTGCTTATTGTTTTGCTTATTTGAGTAATTTATAATAGAAATTATGCTTAATGATATTATTTATTTTGGCGGTAGTGAGCATAGCGACAATTCCAATAGTTCTTTAGCATCTTGAAAGCTACTGACATTGTACAACACACATTTGAATAAAGAGCTGTGTGTAGTCCCAAATGTGACCGTGGTGTTCAAAATTTCTCAAGTCTTTTGTGTTTATTCTTTGAAATAAAACATGTCCATATAGCAAAATATTGATTCTTTTCATCAACTTCTACCTTATAATTATCTAATAACACGGGGTTTGATTAAGTAAGTTTCTTTGATAGGGCATCCTATTTTGTGTAGTTAAGCAGTGGTGTCCTCTGATAGTATTTTCCAAAATCAATAGGTGTTGGGGCTAAGACTCCAAGAAGCTGCTTGTTTCTTCATGTTCCATTGGATTCTTCTAATATAGAAGAAGCTCTAATCAATAAAGGCTTTAATGGTAATCGACCAAGTATATGGGCCATGCAGGTAATTAGTTTCTATTTTTTTGAATTTCTGCCATAAAACCCTTGAAACTCTTTGATGAGAAAATCGTTGGATGATGCCAAGTGGGTGTTCTTGTAGGGCCTGCCTGTGATGACTTTGGCAAATTTTGAAGAGATTCTGTTAACTGTAAGTAATTTGGCCACTAAAGGATGTTTTTTCTTAGGGGAAATGCCTGCCTGGTTGGCAGAAACTGAAATTGGGATGAAGGTCAGTTTCCTTTATTCATAGAACTATCTTTTTAATCTTTTGAAACTTCCATTAGTTTTGCCACTCAGATTTCTGCTCACTCACAGTCAAGTACGAAGAAATGGATGGAAAAACTATTCATGAGCAATGGCTTTCGGGTGGACATGATTACTCATGATGAAGTCGCCAGGAGTTTCGGAAAGGAACTAACATCAGAAAACTACAAAAATATTCTATTTGTTGCAGAACAGCTGCGGTTTTCTGATAATCAGGTGAGATGGATAGACCATTGTTGTTGAGACAAATTGAAGGTTATTGGTTTGCAACTTTTTGGGAGATCATGCTTGTACAACAGTCCAATTAGGAAGTTAAATCCAGGCAACTGCTTGCATAGCTTCTCATGTTTTCAGATAGCTCATTCTATAAGCAACCCAGTCTTGGAAGTCGTTAACTTAAATCGAAAATTTTCTGGATTCTAGAATGGACAGATGGTCGTCATAATGAGTTTCTATTATATCAATGCTTTTACACCGTTCTGGTACAGCCAGCGTTCTTTTGCACATCAATAAAAATTATTGGAGGCTCTCTCTTGATCTCTACATAATGACTCCCGTATGGAGATTATTAAAAGAATATGAGGTTATCTTGAGAGTGACTAAGTGTTATGTAGATTCATTTGCTGCTTCTCAGACGTATGAAGCATTGTCATTCGATAAATTATCCTTTTTTGGAGACTTTGCTAGTTCTCTGATATAGTAGCACTTTGACAGATGGAAACTTGGAGGAGAGAATATCAAAGGGTAGAGGAAGAAGCAGACGAAGATGGGTTCGAGGAGCTCTAAATATTTCATACTTGTAAGTAGAATCCGGCAATTACTTCATTATTTTTCCTAAGGTGGTATTGAATGTATTGGCAATAAAGTCAATACATTCAGTTTCATGATGCCATATTTTTAATATGATACAGAAACAGAAAAGTTTCATGACAAGATGAATATTGTGCTATGTATGGTAGCGAATTTACCTTGAAGAGACAGGAGGGCAGGAGTTACACGGCACCAGAATATCCAGGGGTTCATACTTCGACTTAAATGGTGAATACTGAATATTGTTTAGAATACCATTGAATTAGGAACCATGTTATAATGATTTTGGACAAATCTGTCTCATATGTTACTTTTAGAACTTTTCGACCATAAAGTTTACTATAAGGTTACAAATATTTGTAAATTTAAATTTTAGCTTGTAGTATTGGAATTATCCTTTTGACATTTTAAATTTTGTGATTTTCTGATCAGAGATTTGTTGATTCCAGAAACGAACTAACATTAATAGTTTATCACAGTGAGATTGAGAGCAAGGCCTGTACAATATCCAACAGTTTTTTCTTTTCCTTGCTATAAATCATTGCAGAAGTGTACATTTTTCCTTGGCCAAATAATCATGTCATGGAACTCTCATTATCCTATCTTATGCTTGAAGGCGAAATAAAAGGGCTAAATCATATTCAATCAATCATATTTGTCTTCTCATAATACATTATGCACACAAATCGTACTTTAAAAATTAGAAAGAGTAAGATAATAAATAGGGGTTGGACCAGCTATGAATCGCCAGCAAACCACAGCCTCAAGGCACCAACAAAATTATATCGCACTGCCTTACTGCCAATGATAGCATATGCATTAAAAAACATCCTCAAAAACATCAAGGCCCCCTACCAAATTACCCGAATCTCCGGAAGTGGAGTAATATCATCAAGCTGAAAACAGAGGTTCACCATCAAGTCAGCACCAGAAGTGCTATCTGATTGTTAAAAGGATGGTTTTATGTGAATTTATACTTGGGATGTGCAGCAAGTATTTTCTTTTCATTCTTGAACGAATGAGAAGAAACACCAAGGTCCTGAATGGTTAAGTCTCTAGATTGATGCTACTGTTGATTCAAAGCGGGAAGTCTTGCAGCTGGACGTGGTCTAACAACATTCAGCACACCTCTAGCAGTTGCCTGTTTAAAGAGCAAGATGAGAAGCTATCATCAAAATGTAAGCGTTGGATTAGAGTGAGTATCTAGAAAAACCTTTCATGTGGGTTACCTCAAAGAAGGAATTAAAGTTAAGACGCAAAAGAAAACGTCTTAGAAATGGGGCCCGCTGACTGCCAGCAAGTCTGCTACTTCGTAATATGGTGTACAGGGAGTTTGATTTCTTGTTAAACTCCTGAAGAAGTTAATGCACCGCCATAGTATGATATCAACAAAAGCTCGAGAAAGTTCGATCATGACAAAATGCATAGGGCCACAACTAAATTAATCGGCACATCAATAGTTTAAGTGATGTGAAAAACAAAAAGGTGTTCCATGGTTATATATATATATATTTGTGCTACACAGAACTATATAAATGCAAAATATTATCCTCAGTTACCTCAGTTATATGATCCAATTCAGATGTATTTGGACTGTTTTCTTGGTTCTCAATGTTCCAGCAAAACTGGAGGCAAAGTTTCATTATACTGTCCAGAATTCTTGATACGGAGCCAATGTCCAGGAAAGACTGTGAAATCAAAGCTGATAAATACCTGAATTTAATGTGGCAAACATGTCAACATCGTTGGAGAAGTTCCAGGATTTATACAGATTATAGAAGCTTGGCAAACAAAAAAACAATGCCCTACGAAGAACGTATTCCTCCAATGAGAGTTGGAATTCGAATTGAATATCCAAATTCGTACTCTTTCCTTGCCTAACATAAGCTTCTAATCACAGTTGATTCCTTGAAAAGTACTACTCAATCCCTTTATGTTGTTAAAAAGAATCAGCATACTAAATTTAGCAAAGGTAAAAGTCCATAACTTCTAGTTAATTGATGTGAAGTTGCCAACTCACATGCAAGATGAAATTAGAAATAATTTATTTTACTTACTCTTGATGGAAGCCTACGAGTTCAGTAAAGTCATGCGAATCTTGAATATGAGCTTGTAAGACATTCCATTGGGATTCAATAACATCTACCTAAAAAGAAGAAACACAAGATTATTCAGTTGGATACAAATCATGGATTAATGATCAATGAATAACGTATAGGTTTCACTTAGTGAAACAATTCTAAGCACACAAGAAACGTGTTTGACTCAGAGAAATGACAAAAGTGTGTACTGCAGGCGGTCTGGATTAAGATAAAAATCAGAAGATGAATTTTAATTGAATCTAACTCAGGCAAGATATTGAGAAAGTATCTTTAAGCAAACAAATAAATAGCAATGCATCTTAGCACTCTAATATTGTTCTACCTATTTTCTATGACAGTATAATGATAGAATCATATAATAATTGGCAAAAAAGAAACTACATAAGGTATCATGGCATACTCTGTCAGACCAGGAATTTAGGCCCAGGTCAATCATCCATACAGAGTACAACATCCCAACATATTATAAAAAATTTAGGCATCTCATCCAGGACGCCTTTTCACTTTGGACCAGACTATGAATCTCGGTCAAACCATATAACTGAGTTTATTGTAGCTATATGCAATGCCAGCATGTTTCCTGAAACTTACGCTTTTTGGACAATCATTTTTTAACATGCAATTTCTCATGAGACTTTGCACAGCTATAAGGGGTGTCATTGGTTATAAACACTTACAACAGAAGCACTGGCACACTGACCATATAGTGCCAAGTCCATCCGACATAAACATTAACACATCTAAGTATCAGCTATACCTATACCAAAGCAAATCTCTTTGTAACTTATATTGTTCAGTACTATTTAGTCGAACAAGTTCACTATCAAGAAAGAGATTATCAAAATATTGAGACATTGAAAACAACTTAGCCTACAGATAGAAGATTTATAATCATAAAATGTTTAAAAATATTAAAAATGCAGCTAGTCAAAAGCAAATAGATCAATCACCTGGATATAGAATTGAAGATTTCGAATCATGAATGCCATATGCTCCCTTACACGCCACATCGGTCTATAGTGCTGCCGTCTCTGCTGTAATGTTAAGCAGTTTAAATGGTCATTTCGACGATTCGCAAATTCTGTGTGATCTTGATGCATTACAGATGCCCATGATTTCTCCAATTCCATTTGTGTCCGCTTGAGCCGCAGCAAATATTGGAAGACCCGACGGTACCTGATGCGCACACTTCATTAAAATGCGTAAAAGCAGCAAGTGACTACTTCTGCAGATTGAATCCTTTGTTTGAAAAGGTAATTTTAGCCTATAGTACAAATGATAAAATCTGTACTGAAGGAAAAGGAAATGGCATCCACAAGTGGCAGTAGAATCTTACTTAGAGAGCACTTCTTGGGTAAAGAACAGCTGTAACGGCCAATCAACAGAATATTCAAGAGCAATGGCATCCCAGCCATCAAGGGATGGCTCTGAAGATGCATTTACTGTTGCATCTACTCGGGAAGATTTAACTGTAATTCCAAATGAAGGCACCCTAGTAATAGAAAATATAATAAGTAGATATCGACATCTCTGTGAATTTTCTAGTATGCTGATAGAAAAATGCTTATATGGTGCAACTTCTAATTAAATTAGAAAACACAATAGATCATATGGCTACTACCGCATGGCTACTCGAGAAAAGAATTTGTCTTCCTCACCAATAGTCTTTAATGCAGCCTGCGTTGCAAATAGTACAATGACTTCATGTACGAACTATATGAAAATTTAGAAGCTAAGAAAGTGGACACAACACACACTTTTGCCACATTAAAGAAAAGATCATCCCATTAGGAACCATTGTACACTATGCTTACCAGCTGAAACGGGACCATAAGATCAGCTTCAGCAGTTGACTGGCGAGGCGGTAAACGCATTAAGTGGCGGCTCTCCTCAAGAAAACACTGCCATAAAAATGTCATGTCTTAAGCATGTTAGATGCTCTCAAATGATTTCATCTACTCTAGATGTATAAATCAAATGGTATCGGGAAAAAAAAAAGGTATTTCCAGCTTATCTAAACCAAGGACTATCTAGAAAAGCATATTTCCATTTCCCAACCACTCATGGGGATGGAGAACAAAATTGTATTCAAGAGAATCCAATTAAACCTTTGGTCAAATCTTAGGGAAGGGATCAATGAATTTACCAAGATCAATTTCTCTTGGTCAACCTAGATGAAAAAGATAAATTAATAAAATTTAAAAAATCACATCAAAGGCATTAAAAATGAATGATAACATCGCATAAAGAATTCCGCCAAGTTCCAGTAAATATCTTAGTTCTTGTGCAAGACAAAGTTTAAAATGTTATTAAGCTCAAAAGCTATTTGTTGCCACTTGCAAGAATGTCCCTTTTCCAGTTCAATATGAAAGGCGGAAAAAGGTCACTGGGAGTAATCCAGAACACCATATCTGTAAAATTCAAAGAATAAGCCACTGACACAAAGTAATCTCCTTCACCATAAGTTTCAAAGAAAAAGAAGGTACCTATACAAACTTTTCTTTAAATAAATATATAAAGAAGAAAGTAAATGTGTTCAAAACATAAACTTTAGAAGTTAAAAAGTTAAAAAGTGAAAAACTGCACTCTTACCTGAAAGAAATCTCCTTTTGCTAAAAGAAAATAGTCTTTTAGGGCCTTTAGGTGGCCATTCAAGTCAGCTCTTACAACCACAAGCTGCAATAGAGAGCCGAATGGTAAACAAGTGCTCTAAAGATAAGCAAACAAATCTTTTATTTTATCACCTGCCAGAGATGACTAGCTGCAATAGCTCGAATAGAGTCAACAGCACATTCAAATGATCTTTTGTGAAACTCAGATGATTCCTGCATATGACAAACTGCTTAGAATGTTGAGTACATATTTCTTTTGCTTCCGTCAAACAAAATACAGAAAACAGCACCTAACATCGCTAAAGAGGTGCACAAGATGCTATCTCCAATAATACAGAGTTACAGTAGTTAAAGAAACCTTAAGGTCTAGAAGCATTGCTTCAATCTTGTCAGCCTCACGCTGTGGAAGTAATTCTTCCCCCATGTGTTCTGTATCCACTATAGACTCCTTCTGGGACGGAAAGAGTCCCATAAACTCTTGAATTCTTTGACAATTGCTTGGCATCTGCCGGTGATATTCGGAGTTTTGATTCTGAAAACCAGGGCTCGGGTTCCGAAGAACCTTGATGGCTTTGC